>JAZGTJ010000037.1:0-113429 GCA_036877575.1 Botia almorhae | reverse complement strand
TGTGTGTGTACCGTTTGCTGGGCTTGTTACAGTAGGATTTGTGGAGGTCTTTTGGTCCTGTCCCAGTAGTTTACGCAGGAAGGCTCCATGTTTGACATTCTTAGAATTTCCTGTCTCAGTGAGAAAAAGTACATTAAAATTACAGTATATGTGTACATTTTCATAGCTTAAAAAGAAATAAAAGTCTTGTTTTAAAGTAGCACAACTGCAGCTTTCTTTAAAAATACTATTACAAAAATTGGATACCGCAAAAATAGATTTTTGGAAATGACAAAAAATCTAAGAGAGAAAAAATAAAGGTTTTCATGCCACTGTTGCAGTCATTGTGAGCCATGCTGTCTGTTTTACTCAGGTCTTGAACTGCAGTCAACCGACTTTCCCCCAGGAAGAGTATCTGTAAACTGGGGAGACCAATCAGAGCACGTGGTTCCATTGCTGCCAGCTTGCATCTACTGATGTCCAGAACTTTGAGAGAAGATAGGCTGTAAAGATGATCTTTTAACAGCAGGGGGAGGTAGTTGCCTGATAGATTTAGTGTGACCAAGTGACTGAAGGGGTTTAACTGTTTGAAAATGTCAGTGTGAGTGAGGTCCAGGAGATTGTCAGAGAGATCCAACTCCGTCGCATTCATCCAGATGTGCTCTGGTAGTGATGTAAGCCTTTTTCCACTGCAGTCAAATGCAGCCTTAACAAAAAGCAAAGATTTATATGATTACTAAACTTCCATCTGTAAATAATCTCCAGGTTATAAAACAAGTAGATGAGCTAACATGGTTAGAGGTTAAACCTTAAATGTTAAATGTGTGTAATATATAACTTAAGGTCAATAAATGATTTTTATCACACTAAAATCATGTCAACATATAAATGTTTATTTGGTCCATGTTATAAAACAGTGTGTATTTATTGACTGCCCCCCCAACCCCCCCCCCCCCAAAAGGGGTTTTACTGTAACTGATTTTAAAACAATGACAGGACAAGAGAAAAAAATGAGTGGTAATCAACACCAATAATGCTGTCAATTAAGCTTAGCTTGTTTTAATTCCAGAAAATTCCATTAATTATCTATTTTATTTTGGTTTAAGCTTTAAGAATACTTTCTTTGGGTTATACCAATGTAGTCTGGTTAAGTCAGTCATGTTAAATAATATTTTTTTAATATTTATATTTTGTAGTAAAATGGTGCAGTTTTATATGTTACTACATGATCAAAGCATTTTTAGTGCATGCGTGCACATAATATAATTTTGCCCCATTCTATAAAAAGCGAAATAAAAATAAGTAAAAAAAGAGCAGATTACTCATTTGTGGTTTTAAGTGAGAAACAAGAAAGTGTATTTTCACATGAGAGACACTTGAAACCACTAACAGACTGGGTAAACCTTTGTCACCAAAAACAGGAAACAAGAGCCTACAAACAGGATACTCCTGATGTAGCCACACTTAGTCTGGCTCAGGGAACAAAAGGGGCCAGAGTGTGTGTTGTTTTTCCTCACCGTCTCTCTGTTGACCGTACATGGGCCCACAGTCTGGGGTGTGAGGTATGATCCTGAGACCCAAAAACAGAGCAGCACACACACTGTGTGTGCAGCAGACCCCATGTTTCCCCTGGTTTCTGCAGAAATCACAATAAAGGACAAGTGAATCAATAGCAATGTATCTTAACCTGTTGTAGGAAGACGTACAGTTATGCTGCCATTATATTGTTCAATTGCTTATAACAAAACGTATAGACAACTTTAATGACAATGATAAGCAACTGTTTGAGTTTAGCTTTCAGATAAAAACTATTGTAATACAAGTTTACTTATTATTTACACAGTTGTGTAAGCCTTTTTTATCTTTTAGTTGCAAAATGTGTGAAACCGATTACTAATCACCCAAAATATTAACAGGAAGTCACTTTACATGCTTATTTACCCAGCAAATCACAATAGCATGTATAAGAGACGCCATATGGGAAATGGGTCAGTGAGTGTAATAGCCCAAGACAGTCCAGATCAGCATTAAGAATATTGTTATGTGGTGTGTTTGTGTCAGGTGAGTACTGTTGCAGCAAGGGTCTGAGTTAACTTTCTCATACCAGCAAAACAGCCTTGAAAAATAAACATTGACTGGGTTAATGATTGCACATTTTTCACATCACAAGGTCAATCACAATAATAAGTGTCAATGCCATTATCTTGGCAGTATGTTGTGGAATGTTAATGGAAGTGCATGATTTGTTACCATTTAATGCTTATCTTTCTTTAGGCTTCTACAGGGGCCACTTTTCAAAGAGAGTTCGATTTTAATAGTGACTACATTTTTTATAGTGATCCTTCTTTTCACTCTGCTTCTCCTGACAATCATTTACACAATGCTATGGGTGTAGACAATCCTCAGGAGCTTCTTTTATGTCTTCCTGTCTTCACACGGCCCTCTCCCAGCATAGTATTTCATTGGCTATGTTTACACAGTCATTTTCATTGGTTTGACTTAAATTATCCAACAATTTATAAAACAGCTTACAGTTGGGCTCAATACTTTCTATATGAAGGAATATATCTCACAACAACTTTGCATAACACCTGTAACCATAGCAACTATACTAAATACTTAAGTTGACGACTTTTTTGTACAATTTGCACCGTTGTGTAATAAGGCACACAAATGTTTATGAACATATGCTGTTCAGAGCCTAGAGCTCAGCATTTGGATCATACCTGAGTAAAACTAATGAGACCAGATTGAATATAGAACCTGAGGATGACACACATTTCTTATATCTTTCAGTTACTCTTACTGCTAACTGTATTTTGATACTTGTAAACATTATGAATCACACAAAGATGGGATTCTGGCACCACAACGATATGGACACAGCTGCTTGGAGTCATCATAATGATGTGTCAATATCCACTATCCTTCCCTGACCTTCTCTATCTGCTTTATCTCACTTTATCTTCTTACACTGTCTCAGATGCTTTCTCAGATCTCACTACGTGGTCGCAATCACACTGTGAAAATATGCTACAAAAAGGAGATATGCCACAATTCGCTTGACCTCCTCAGGATCAAGTATACACTACAAGCACACCTTTCTTATGTTGTTTAGCTCTCAGTTTGTTACTGATTACATCGACACTAAGGACTTTGTATTGTTGTTGCTTAGTTAGAAGGCTGTGATGTTTTAAACAGCTTTTGAGTAAATCAGTTAGTTTTCAAGACATAAAAATAAACTTATGATGACATTTTGCTGTCATGTTTATATTGTTATAATATTGTTATTTTTTATAATAATACTGTTATTATTTCTGATATTTTATTTTATATATAAGGTGTAGGCCTACCTTTTAAAATCTTCCTGTGGCACATTAAATATAGTTAAGTGTCTTATCCATCAGCTTAACAAGTTAAAAAGCTAGCAGTTGTGTTGATTCGTATGATAGCTCACCTTACCTGTAGCTATTGGCTTGTTGTGGTTGGCAACAGAAAATAAAATACTATGAGGGTTCACAGGTTAGAATGTGTCATCTTTAAACTGTAAACAAACAATATATGGTCCTCATACTCATTTTAGAAGCTATCTATGCTAATGATACCATGCTAATGAACGTCTGTTGTCATGTTACATAATATATACCAAACACATGCATATATAGTGGTAAATGTAACACAATCTCATGGCAATTCGTAACTATTTTTGGTTTTAGTGATTTGATGGCTAATTCGTAGAAATTCGTACAATTTTATTTGTACATTATCGTATGACCTGCTTTCCCCTAGTAAGGGTTGGGTTTAGGGGTGGGGTTAGGGTGCACCTTAATGCTTGCTTCTTTTATGAAAAACATACATTTTTCTATGATTTACATCATACCGATTCATACGAAATCACCTACTCATAAAATAGTTACGTTTTCCCATGAGATCAGTTTGAATAAATGAACATGGTCTAAATGATCAGTATACTGTCCGAGGTTTTATGCTAAGAGTCAAGCATAGATGACTTACCTAAGATTTGGCTTGTCCAGTTATTAAAATGATGGATTTTCTTCTTAGATGTCACATCTTATCATGGACAGATTCATTTTTGTTGGCCATTTCCAGCATTAAGGAAATGAAAGATAGGTTGTGCAAAGGTTGTAGAAGGTGTGCCTTTAGCCCGTCGTTGCAGAGAGTTAATTTGTAACCAAACGTCTGAATGTGGCTCTGCCTCTTCTCTTTCCCTTTTAAATGAGACATGCTTTTGTACTGACAACAAACACGATCTCTGGGTGATGCAGTTGAAGGAATATATTTACAGTCTACTGCATTATAAGGGTCTGCAGTAGAAAGCTTCATGTAAATATCTAAATATCGAATTACATTGATGTATTTGTCATAAGCCCATTTTCCTTTCTCACTACTTCACACTACTAATTTACATATTAGGTAATGATATTTCTAGGAAAAAAATCACTTGAAGTTTTAATGTTAATAAATACTTGAAATCATTATGCAGTAGCTTCAAAAGCCTCTACAGCTTTCGGTCTGGGTTCGCCTGCTTTTAAGGGCCCTCAAAAACAATAGAATTGTTTCCTGTACATTACAAAGTATGTATATGTGTGTGAGTGAGTGAGTGAGTGAGTGAGGCAATGAGAGAAAGAGGTTTTGTTAAATTCATGAATTCATTTAGCAGTTTTATGGACATTGTTAATCATAAAAAACCCTACTACATTGCTTCATTAATAATTTTAATAAAATTGTATGGCTTAAAGTTGGATTATGGCTGTCTAAAATATTTACTTTCATCTATTTAAAGAACAATAGAAGTAAATGGGAGGTCTCTGGCATGATGCAAAATGCGTGTTTATGCAAGTGTGTGAAAGCAGCTGTAGAACAATACACAGGCACATGTGCATCAGGTCTATATTTACACATAATTCACATTAATTGGCCAAACTAGCTCACTAGCCGCTGATTAATGACAATTCACAGTGTGTGTGCAGGGAAAGGAGAAAAGAAAGAATAGAGAAAATCAAACCACGCTGTGGGTACAGCTGTGGTGGATTCTCTATCTCTCACAGGAAAAAACAAGCTGAGCCTCACAACAATGGGCAGTTTGTCTTAAAGGAGACACAAGTGAACTGGTCAAGGTGTCGGTGTTTGGAACTTAAACTGCTGTCATTGGAGCATCCATCAGCTTTTTCCTTCTGCTCCTACTGTGCATCAGCACAGAGAAACCCCAAGGTCATGGGTTTGATTCCCAAAAAGCACGTGTAAAAAAGTATACCAATTAAATTGCACTGCAAATAGCTGTAGTTTAATTAGTATAGAAAGGACATTAATGTAAACCAATAGTAGGTACATGATTTTAAACATTTCGTGTCTCTATTACATGTTGCATTTGTTTTTGTCTGTTTATTATTTGGAAACCAAATAAGTTTCCCCTGTGTGATATAATGACCAACACGTGTGGTGTCCTAGGTCTATTGTTTAGCTGGGAAAGCCCACATCGAAACACTTACTGTAGGTGCCTCTGACTTGCAGACTGTTTTTAGCTTTGACTTCATTTAAGCATCTGAAAAACATTTCTTTCCTCGGGTAATGGAAGCTGAAAGACTCTCCTGCACGTGATTGGTCTAAGTGGACTGTTAATCAGTGATTTTATCAACAGTGTTTTGCTTGGCTTTGCTTTCTGTGTGAAAGCAAATGGGTTAACAAAAAAAATGGCTTTAGTCTGAATTAATAGGGTGTGTGTAATTCTAATGTATACATCATTATATAGATATTTTATATACCAAAAACCGTAAATTTTTTAAATTAAATGCATCAAGGTGCAACTGTGGTGATATTTCATACATGTACTAAAGATTGGTGCGACCAAAAAATACTTTGTCCTGTGATATAATATACAAAGTGAATATACAGGACGTTAGTCAAATAATGAGATATTTGAGAGGGAAATTTTGGTCTTTGACAGAAAAATGTTTCAAAATGTTTCAACTCAAACAGAATTGTAAGTCAAACAGAACGTTTATTGTCAGTGAAAGTTTCTCACAATAACAATTCATTCTGGGTATAACTGTATACTGGACACCAGGGAACATTTTCGAGGTATATACATACCATCACTTTAAGTGCTGCTTTGTGCAACATATATCTGTGTCAAGCTTACATTTAAAATTGAATTGATGACAGTAATTATCAATACATTCCATTCATTAGAATCACCATTAGAACTCTCAGAATTGATGGTGTCTTAGCAGCCATTGGGACATCATTAACAACCATAGAGCAGAAGAGTTCTGATGGACTCTGCATGTTCGAGAATCAAGGAAATCGAGAATAAAAATAAAACTCTCGTTCAGACCCATGCATGCTGGTTCCGAAGCGAGCATCCATCGTGCCAGCTGTTTTCTAGCAGGACTCATGGGAACTGGGCCGTGGGCCGAACAAACACTCAGCAGACAGGAGACCAGTGGTTCTTCCTGTTTCATGCATGCTTACTGTTTGATTCCTGCCAGTTTCCTGGTCGCATATCAGCGCCCGCAGCACTACTTCCTGTCTGAATCTCGACTGACTGCCGCTGCTAATCGCTCTCCCTCTGACATACTCTCATGCACGATTTGTTTTTTGATATCTGCTTTGTTTGTATTGCCATCTTGCATCTGATCTTGTGTCTTATAGATTCTTCTTAGTGAGATACTTCATGCTCATTTAAGTCACATGGGGAATCTCTTTAATCTTACACTTAGCTTTAGCCCCAAGAGTCTAAATAATTTAATTATACATAGTCTACAATTACACCTCTATAGAGCTGCAACAGATGTAACAACAACAGATCTGTATCCTCTTCTCCAAATGTAAAGCATGTACTGCCCATGACCTCTCTCCAGTAGATTTAAACATGGTCCTTAAGGACACTGCAACACCTGGTGGTGAACAGGACTCAGTCACACATTTGAGTGCAAGATACTTTTATCCACAGAAACAGTAAAGATAACTTTTCATCAGTTTGTGAGTTATCTCAATTGAAACATGACCTCTGCATTCCTAGCATCACATTCTACCAGTTGAGCTACAGAAACCCAGTTGCTCATGGCAAGATGCCCTGCTGTGCACGGAACATGGATTTCCACTGTACTGGCACACCCTGAGGAAATGAAAGGCTAGACTAATGTTTATTGTTCTGAGATTAGGGCTTATATATTACCATTTCAAAACCGCAATGTTATTCATACATGGACTACTGTAAACAACGCCAAAAAGTTACAAATTATGGATCATAAAGCAAATGGGTTGTTAACATTTAAAGGTCAAACCTGTAACAAGATTTTAGGTTTTTAAGTCTTGTTAGGTTAGAAAATGTGGCGTTACAAACACCATTTTGACACACTACAACAGGGGGTGTGGTGAATATACCTCTGGAAGAACAGACTGACGCTTTCTAACAGACTGACAATTGCCATTTAAGACCAGCAACTCACATTCACTTTATAAATCACACACTACTTCTGTATGCAGATTCACACACAGATTCACACACTTCACCCAAACAGAAAACCACAAACCGAGTAGTTTTTAAAGTTCTATTGGTAACCCATAACACCTGTTTTCATTAATTATCCCAAAGCAACTCATTTAGCTAATCAATATGAGATAATTACTAGAAGAAAGAAAGTTTAAAAAACTAATCATACCTCTCAAACTAGGCAGAGGTGTAGCATGTGGCAATAGATTTTTTAAAATACAATATTCCACTAAATCTGAATTTTAATTCATGAGCTTAAAGTAAAATTTATGAGCTTTTTAATTACTGTGAGATAATAACACGGCATACATAATACATAATAATTACAAGAATTAGGAAAGTTAGTTGTAGATTGTAGTTGTAGATTCTTATTTTTGTGACGTTTGGCAAGTTTTTGTAAATGTTGTACAGGTGTGTAGAACATAATTTAAGTTTTAAATGCGGTGAACACCTGGGATTCATACAAAGTATAAACAGGGCCGCCTCTAATTTTTTTTTTGTAATTTTATTGTTTAAATTCATTTTTGTAAAAATGTCTTGGCCAATCAACATTCTTGGGGAGAACAGAACTATAAAATCTGAGCTGTTGCATCTCAGTGGTTTGGGAACTTTGCCCCATTATATGCTAAGAAAAGTTTGAATGCCTTGTGAGGGAGTGAACGGAAATATGAACTGAGAGTGGACAAGCTGAAGACATCCCTGCACATGCCCACTATTGTGATAAAAGCAGAGGAGCAGACGTGCCCTTTCACCTCCTTTTCCTTTCCTTTATCCTTTGTACTCTCTCTCTTCCCCTCTCAATTCAAGTCAAGCCAACAAAACTTTATTGAAATGATTATGAACATTTACAGTATTGTGCAGTACATACAGCACTAGACAGACAGTACAGAGAAAACAGCACACAATACAGGGTCAAGAAAACAAATAGAATTAGGAAAAGATAAAAGAAATAGAGAGAAAACAGAATGTAAATAAAATTGAATTCGCAATTTTATGTTTTCGCATAAATGTCGCATAAATGGAAATTAATTTATGCTATGGGTAGCATATGCTCTTTATTTGCGACCTCGCTGTTAAAAATCTACCACAATCAGTGTCATTTTGCATCTGGTTGACTAAGTAAAATGCACAAGAGCTTGTTCTTTTCCCTCAGCTGCTGTGTTTATTATTTAACGGATACATAATCGGATAACCCATGCATGCCAGATGCATGGAGATTTAGCATGATTGTTCCATCAGCCCAGTGGGAAATGTATAGGCAGTGTGGATTTGAGTGAACATTCACTGAACATCATTGGTAGGAGGAGATGATAGATTTTCAACAGGAGGTTTTACGGTTGACTCCATAATTTTTGCCCTGCTATCACAGGGGGATTTCCGGCAGGCTATAATGGAGCACCTATAGCGGTCCCAGCGTGGGCTTCCTCAACAGGGCTACAGACCCATGAGACCAGATCCTGTGTTGCCAGCTCAAATTCTCACACATCCACATTCAATGCAGCGCCGCTCACAGAGTGAGTCAGTGCGTGTGGAGGTCTGCCAGCTCCCATCACAATGGGTGGAAATGGGAACTTAATACAAACTTTCTCACATAGCCACAAAGCATCCAAAGCCCCTCCCCAATCAAATAACACTTATGCTTTGATTTATGATTGATTGAATGAGTCTTGTTTGTGTGTTTCCCACAGTTCCACTTATATAATCCAATAATTCCATATATTCTATATCATAAATCCCTTTCACATAGAAATTCTGGTCATTTACTAGCATATTTCCAGAATTACCTTACTGATAAATACACAAATGTGCCGTTCACACAAGCAATGGCGTTCTGTCTATTTTCTGTTTTGTTTATTTTACCTGTAATGTACCATTCACACACCAGTACCAAACACAATAAACTCTGAGATGTCATTAACCACCGTGAGCACCAAATGGTGTCGTTTTGAGACATGACAGGGTTTGACTTTTTTCATGTTTACATTCATGCAGTAACTGTTGACCCAGCTTCATCTTATTAAATGAACGTCACTGCTTTGACTTCTGTAAACAGCAGAGAGTAAACGTGCAGTCATCTGCATCAGAATGTTTTGATTAGCTCAAAGCAGACATTTTTTACGTTGTGCGTTCTGTGAGTGCGTTCTGTAAGTTTATCAGTAATTCTGTTGTGCGTTCACACATAACACCTTACTTAAATTACAGGTAATGTTACAACCTGTAAATTGCCAGGACCAATTAACTTGTAATTTTCTTTTGAGGATTAAAAAAATATTTAATTTACCAGTAAAAACAGCAAGAGGCTTCTGACTCTCTTACTTTCTCTACATCCTCTTATTTTAGCTTTATATCCTTGACCTCTTAAAAATGAACAACATCTCTTTGCATCTGGCTGACTCAGTAAAACCACAAGGACTTCTGTTCCCTCAGCCAATGTGTTTATTATTCTGTGAATACATGAACGATGGATTGAATGATTCTTATGTGTGAGATTTTTACAGTCCTGCTTGTCTACAATCACAAAAAGTGATTTCTGTTAATAAATTCTAGTTTTTGTTTTGTTTGGTTAGGGTGCTTTTGTAACCTAAGGAAATATATCGTATATAATATATGGTCTTCTCTACACTGGATATTCTCGTCCTTTTTCTTGAGCTTGTATGAAATCACCTAACAACTACCTATAACACCTTAGCAACCACAAAGCAATGGCCTAACAACCATACACAACACCTTGGCAATGTGACAGCAATTGTTGCACAGGCAAGCATCATTCCAGTTTCTCTGGTTCTAGTTTATTTTTAGTAAGAGAATGTATTTTATTATTAGGCGACATGAGTATCTCTCCTGTGGTTAGCAATTTGGCATTAACAAAAAAATCTAAATAAAAAAACACTAATCAACACATTCATGTTACAAATAGGCTTTTGAATTCCTTTACATGTTTACTGGCCAGCAGTCTGCACAATGTCTGTTGACCTCGCTGAAAAAAACCCGGCTGGACAAGTCTTTGAGTCATTGTCCATCTGCAAGAGAAAACAATCAGCCTCCATCATTAGTTCATAATGAAGAGGAGGTATGGCAATTACTGCTGGACTACAAAAGGTGGCTGAAACAATAGGCGGCGATCTGGGGGGAGTGTGGTGTCTAAATCTAGTCCTTGTTAGTACCTTGTTCTTCTGAGTATTTCTCCCCACCCTGGTTCCATGCATCCACAGAAAATATTGACACAGTGTTCACTACTTTCCCGTGCGGCTTCCTCTCCAAACACTTTCTGCTTTTTATCAGCCAGTTTGTATACACACATTTGTACATGCAGTCTCACACAAAAACACATACTGTCAGAAAAGAACATACACACACATACAGTGTTGCCAAGTCAACATCAAGATACAGAATGAGATAAAAGCAATCTTGAGAGTCAATATCTTATTTTGCACCAATATAATAATGTTAAATTTAATGTTAAGTTTAATATTCACAGAATTTGACTGACAGCATAGCACTATTATGTTTGCCGTAAAGGATACATTATTGTTTACATTAGTGATATTTTTAAAATGTGATTTTTCTGTTTAGAGTAAATATCTCTGATATTGCAGATGGTTATTAATTACAGTAAAACCTAATTTTAAAGCTGCATAATGTGTCTTTGCATAATTGTTTAAAATGTCATGATCTCTGCCCATGTAGGTAGGATATGGATAAAACTTCCTAGGGTGACCTGCTGTTTGTGGTTAAGCAGTTGTGGTTAGAAGTTCACTAATATTACCAGAAGTGTTCTCCACCTCAGACAGCACTTCTGTTATTGCTAGTCTAAATCAGCACTTACAAATCTACAACAAAGTTGCAAAGTTTTTATCTGTGACTTATAGTAAAAACAGGAAAGTCTGAACAATGTCATTCTGAGTCAGCTTTGATTGTTTGAGGTTATCAGGAAACAGACAGAAAACATCATTTAAAAACCCTCCATCTTCAAACTAGTGGTGTGCAAAGACAGTGTAAATGTGTTTGTGGATGTGTGACACTGGAGTTTTCCTCTGCAATTAAACAACAGATGACTGAACCTTTAGACACTGTGTGCAGTCAGAGATTCTTTTTTGGTCTCCTGGCTATGACTGATTTTTACAAAATGTTTAAAGCGACATAAAGTTTATTCATACAGTAATCGGAACACTTACCTTCCTACATTACAGACAGAAAAGCATATTCTCAAAGACCACAACTGTATGTTCTGCTGCACTCACCAAAATGTGAAAAATGTAGTTTTTTTTATTGGTGGAAACCCTCGTTAGTGAATTGTAAAGTAACTGTGATGTTGGGTGTCTGTAAAATATACATCCTCAGGTGTCTTTTTTTTGTACAGGTTATGGTATTAGTTTAACATATCGTAATGTATTTACAAAATGTTTTTCCCCTCTTCCTGATATTTATTGAAGAACATATTGCTTTGTTCTTTGTTTTACTGGAATGTTTACTGGAATGTCTACTAGAATGTTACTGGAAAACAATTTTCAAACAACTATTAACAGGGCATCTTTGCTTAATAAGGATACCAATCTAAATCTGAAGTCAAAGCAACGATCTCTCTTCCAAATAAACATTGTAAAATAGTACAAGCGTAAATTTGATCCTCTTATTCTCTCTCCTGTCCCCAACGCCTCTTCCTTCCTTCCCCACCCAAAGAATGAGAGTGGAGTAAGCAAGTGAGTGGAGTTTTCAGTGTGTCAACAGCACAGATTCATGAGGTTACTGAGAAACGACACATGTATATTCACAGTCATTGCAGAAATGCACAATAACGCGCGTCTGCGGCCGGTGAGCTGGAAGAACCCACTGGATTGTATTACTTACTGACGAATCATTTGGATTATTTCTGACAGACTTTCTGAGATTTTACGTAATATTACAGTCATGCTTAATTTAATCTGCTTCTTGTACCTCGTCTACCTCTCTGGTAAGTTTGAAAAAAGAAGTACAAACCAAAAAGTTTTTCTCGTGTTTGCTTAATAACAATTATTACTTATAATGAAATGATTAAGATGATTGTGTCCACATTTACATTAGTTGATAGTACATATTTTGTATTGTTAGCAAGTAAACTAAATCATTAATTAGTTTTTTCAAATGATGGTTAAAATCAAATTGTCACATTTTTATAACATTGCAACACTGCATGTTTCTTGTACCCTGGCGAATATTTGTGATTATTATTATGACTAAATATGGAATGGCAAAAAAGTGTAATGACAAAAATGTTGCTAATGCTGGTTGTGGAAAAAATCCTTTCAAAGCCATAATTTATGTAGCTAATAGCCTTGTGGGCTGCGCTCCGATATATTGCGCAGTAGAGCTCGGGGCAACTGCAGTCTTAGCTCATGATCATTTCCAGACTCCTGTTTCCCTCTCTCAGCCATATTTTCCTATCATCCTCTCAACTGCCACAACACAAAACTTTTTCAAAACACGAGGAAACTTATTAGCCTTCCTTCGGTTGTTATAGTCAATGTTTTGCAGTGTCAGTGTTAAGCAGGTAATTCATTTCTGATAAACCATCCTCAGCAATTCATTTGTTAATTAGTCATTTGTAAGTTTTAAACTATTATTTCGCAGGATTGATTAATGAATGGATAGATGGATGGATGGATGGATGGATGGATGGATGGATGGATGGGTGGATGGATTGATTGGTTGATTGATTGATTGATTGATTGATTGGTAGGTTGGTATACTTTATGCAGAGAGAGACCTTTTCATTAAATCACACTATTTAATAGTGTTGTGGATTTGGAGAAAGAGAGATGTCCAGTCGAAGGAGCAGTTTACCAAATTAAAATTTATTGAAGAGTTGTACTCAGACAGCATACAACACTTGATACATTCATGTGTGATCACACAAAGCTAATGATGAATGCACACCTATTCTTCCATGTAGTCTCACTATATACCCCCTAGGTCACGTACACCCTGCTGGAGGTTCCTTATTTTGGGGTACGATTCCTCTTTATCTGTTTGCTAAACCGGTTCTAACCGTCCCTGCAGTTGATCCAAAATAACATCTTATGCCTGCTGAGCCAATTAAAATCCCTCAATGTTTTTTTTTCAGTTAAACTGAACTCTGACCTTTACCCAACTCATGAACTTCTCTAAAAGGTCCAGATTATGCATACACCCACTCATCACAAGACTGCACATACTCATTTGTTAATACTTTATAATAGAGACAGACTCATCATAAAAATTAAATCTGCTTAGCAATTAACTCTGCAATGCTTTGATTTAGTTTTAAACTAAATAAGAAATCATTTTTATTATAATAGTATTTGAGGTGGAATGCACATCCTAGATAAAGTATTGGATCTTATTGGATTAGCTTCATGTTTATGTCTTGTGTTGAAAAGGGCATAGAGGAAAGAAAGGATAAAATGTGTCAAAGCAAGAATGCACATTATGTAGTTACTTAACTGATTTTGTTTTGTAAAATATTTCATTTGAATAATCAAGATAATGTATTAAAACGTACTTCCAGAGTAGATGCACATTTTTTACCCATATATACTGTGATGTTATACTTTCTCTCTTTAGCAATTACTTCCCTTTTAATTGTTGTTGAGTTTTACATTCATCTGTATGGAATGTGTTCTCTCCCAGATGCTGTCATTGATCTCACCATGACCTCTAATGGGGCCACCTCAGCTCATAATTTCCGCCTCTCCTGTATTTCTGGAGAGCGTGACCCTGATGGCATTCAGCTGAGCATTAAGAAGGACAACAGCATTGTGCGCCGTGTGGAGTCACCTCATTTTAATGTGCAGAGGCCTCAGGCTAAAGAAGTGGTGGCCTCTGGATTTACAGGCTTTGATCACAGTGGGATTTTCTTCTGTCATTCAAAAAGGGGATCTGACCATCTTGGCAATATTACACTCATCAATAACTACAGCAAAGGTATGGCCAGGACAAGAGCTAAAGACAAATCTAGCAAGTCGGTTCTATTATGTTTTGTACTGTTTTAATGTTTGTCAGACTATTAAGGTAACAATTAACATGAATTTCAAAAAGTATATTATTAAAGATTATTATTATACTATATTATTATTATTTATTAAGGTCACTTTAGACCAGTGAGAATCTCTCTGACGGCCAGTAAAGGAGACACAGTGCATCTAACCATGGACGTCCTCGGGGCAGAAAGACGTGACATTACATGGAGGTTTAATGGTAATAGACATTAAATGAACAATTGTACAAATTAATTAAAAGCTGTTTAAAATTAAAATGTCATCTTTTTAATAAAAAAAGTACAAAAAGTTGGTATATACATACCTTATTAAGCAAGCATAGAAATTAAGTTAAGCATTAACATTGGCAAGACCACAGCAAGGCAAGGCAAAGTTTTGGCCATAATAGGAAAAGGGTTCAGCTTTGTTTATAGATGTTAGTGAAAACGTATTTGTATTCATAATGTCAGTGTAACTGGGTTACTGGGTTTTTTAGGTTATTGACATCATAATATTACATAACTATGTTCCAACAACATTAGCAGTTACCAAGTTTTACATAATTGTTGAATGTATTATCATCTTACAATTTCTAGGCAGCTGATCTGAGAATTAGTTCAAAGGATTAATGTATTATCCATAGTAATGTGATTACATCACATTAAACTGATTGACATGCATGTATGTTTTGATTTGTTTTAGGTAACTATTACTACATGACACCAATAGCTGACGTTCAGAACCACACAGCAGTTCTGAACCTAGAGAAAGTTGATGAAAGCCATGCTGGGATCTACAGTGCCAGCTATGTTGGGGATAGTCCTCTCTTTAGTGCCTGGATGCGTCTCATTATTCGCGGTAATGTGATCAGTATAACATTATTGTTCCAAGGTATGCATGCCATTGAATTTTGTATCCTACAGCTTACCTCAGTCCTATTATCCTCATTTCCTTTACCCTTATATTCTGCAGAATGCCCACATAACAAATGGGGCTCAGATTGTAATAAAGACTGTCCCGAGTGCTTAAATGGGGGCGTGTGCCATGACAAAGATGGAGACTGTGTTTGTCCACCAGGCTTCATGGGAACACGCTGTGAGACAGGTAGAGATGAGCTTGTAGCATTTAGAGTTGAATTTGCTCAATCACTTGCTTGACTTTATGAATCACTACATAAACAAATTGTTTATTGGACAAAATTACAAAATTACCCATTTACGGTTGGCACAAACCATATTTATCCTCATTTGCAAGTGAATTTATGTGTGTCTACTTTCACCTTGCATTGTTTTGATGGTTTTAAGGATGTTTGAATGTGACTAATTTGGTTAGTTCCTATGATGGATAAAGTTGAATAACAGCTTTGGATTGAGGGTGCAACTTTTGATGTCAACATCAAAATAAAAGGGACTATGTAAAATCTATCTGTAGAAACACATGCAATGAGAATGTATTAAATATAATATCCATAACAGTTTTCCAATTTTGCTCTTAAAGCCTGTCGTGAAGGAATGTTCGGTCGAAACTGCCAGGAGTCCTGTAAATCGGAGAATGGTTGCCAGGGCTTGAGTTTCTGTCTTACGGATCCTTACGGTTGTTCTTGTGCCAGCGGTTGGCACGGAGATCGTTGTCATAAACGTGAGTTTAAAATAAGATCCCTTTAAACAATAAACATTTCTGACATGCCATACAGAGTATTACTTGGATCTTCCAGAAAGGATTAAATTCTGCAATCGAAGTTTAAACAGGTGCTGCTGAAATCTGCCAGTAACAATACAACAACCATCAATCTTACCAACATAAACATGTCTTACCGCTCTGTCCATCTGTTCTTGCGTCTTGGTGGAGTTATGCAAACATTTCCTCATCCTCACATGGCGACATCCATCCGATGCTCATGTTTTGTCAATGCGCTTCTTATTTCCATAGCCTGTCCTGAAGGAATGTATGGGCCGGATTGTCTTTTAAGCTGCAACTGCAAGAACAAAGGCAAATGTAATCGCTTTAGTGGCTGCCAATGTCCTACAGGCTGGAGAGGACAATGTTGTGAGAAATCAGGTGAGGTGTTCATTAGCTCTCAAGTCTTTTATGTTTGTTTCTCCATGTCTTATTGTAATGTTCTCTTACCTTTATTTTCTTTTAGATCGTGCTCCAGAGATTTTGGACATGGACACTAACATGGAGGGGAACCTGAACTCCAGCCACAAGATCACATGTTCTGCCACAGGCCACCCTCTGCCCAGCCACATGAGCATTGAGCTGCGCAAGATGGAAAGTACTGTGCTTAAGGTGAAACAGCTTCCTAACTATAATAAGTTTATTACAGAGTTGCATATAAATAAAATGGCTGATTCTTGTTCATTGTGAATTAAAGTGGGAACTTAAGAACCAGTTACGTTCATTTGACAGACACTTTCATGCAAAGCATATTGCTTCAAAGCAATAAGTTTTACAAAAGTTTTACAAAGAATATTGTCACAAACTGTCCAGTAAACAGGCCATATATGATATGATTGTTCTCTCAGCCATGTGTTTCCCAGCACAGTGTGATGCATATTTATATTTAAACAGTTGTTTTTGGAAGGTAGTTACCGAAATTTGCCAGTTATAACCATATAGCAGTAAATTAAACTGACATGTCAACACTCATTTTAGTTGTATTAAATATGGGCAGTCTTCTTGGACAATCTTCTGTCATCAGTGTGTTTATGTGTGTTTATGTGTGAAGGCATGGCTTTTGACAGCAGTGTGAAGGGTAGATGTCTGCCCTCCCTTTAACAGCTTTTTTAAATCAGTGGTCAGAATTTAGAAATATGTAAGAAGGTGCTTTCTTACATGTTTCTCTTTCTGAACACATTAAGATATGTGGTAGCACTGATTCAAAAATGACAGTTTAAAAGAATTACTTCAGTATTTATTTGAGTGGCATTTTCCCATAATATGAATTCAAAACATATGGGAATTATTAAAATTATTAAATTTTAAATGAATAAAATACGTACAACCCTGCTTTAAATATCATGTCCTAAGTTTTCTTTACTTCAAAAAAAAAGTTTAAAACAGCCTAAACTGATTTGTTGGTTTGACAGCTTTTTGTTGGTTTTATTGGGCTTTGGCCACTTGTCAGACCAGCTAAATCATCTGATTAACACCTTATGTATTAAAGATGAGCTCTTAGGCTGTTTATGTTTATACAGCCGAAAACTGTGGTGTCCGTAATGCAACATTCTGTTTTTTTTCATGTAGAAATATCTTTCTGATCGCCCATTTGTTTGTTTTTATTTGATTATTTGTATTATTAATGCCTTTCTTTTACTGACTGCGTAGGCGTCTCACACTACTCAGGATGAAAGAAAAAGCACCGCACATTTTGAGATCACACAGCTGTCTGCAGAACATAATGGCGTGTGGGAATGCCGGGTTTCCACCAACGGGGGGCAGGACTCTCGGAAATTTAACTTAACCGTGAGAGGTGAGGAAACTCATTTTGATGGTGTATTACTCTAACAATGGGCTGGTCTACTTTAAACACCCTTGAGCTTCTTTAAATCGTACTTTATCGTCAACTAGTGCCACCCTACCCAACCACTGCTCCTGAACTGCTGGCGAAGAGCAGCAAACAACTGATTGTAAAGCCAGTGGACAGTTATGCTGGTGACGGTCCTATTATTTCCACTAAGCTGCTTTACAAGCCAATGGATACAGGAGACTCCTGGTCTTCCATCATAGGTGAGGAATGATAACATTGCCAAACTAGTTCTTTTTTCAGGAATTGGAATTAGAATTAGAAATGAACCACTTCAGGTTTCGTATACACATGCACAATATATAAGAGTCTGCTATATATAATCATATATTACAATAAATAAAATCAAATAATTGTATTTTCTGTTTAAGTATACAGTAGTGATCCCATCACATTGATGAACCTGAAGCCCTCGACCAAATACCACGTGCGTGTACAACTCACTCGACCCGGGGACGGCGGAAGGGGGCCTTTGGGTCCAGAGGCAATCATGGAGACTGACTGTCCAGGTGAGATTCAATCAACTGCAACACTAAAAGTGAAGTGACTGGAATGTATAATCAGAAGAGAACGGCTCTGCTGGTTCTTTGAAAAGTGGAGATGGAGGTTTGGATGTTGTTAACACAGATGTGATTGTTAAAATCTGGAGAATCTGATTTAAAACAGGCCTAAATGTAAACCATATTAAGACCGATGATACTTTGTCTCAGCATTAAAATGGACTGATATACAAACATTTGATTTCCTGTTATACAGTAATTTAGAGCTCTGTAACTTCAATAGGTAAAATGTAAAGGTCTGCATTGTAAGGTATTTAAGGTATTCCTTTAATAGGGCAAACCAGACAGATGTGCTTTGGTCAAGCCTTTGTATTTAAGGTCTTTTGATTATATTGTAATTGTTTTTGAAATATCAAGAACAGTAACGGGATGCCTAACAGAATAAAAACAAAAAATGAGCAGGATAGAAAAGTTTTGAGACTTAACTTATATAACAGTGTCACTCTCTTTTAAAGTGTCACACATCTTTTAAATTAACTTCTAATTTTATCTTTTTGAAATATTTAAAATGTTTTACATTATTATATTTTGATCTAACTGGAAGGAATGTTCTTATGTGAGATAAACTGATTAATACAGCACATAATGCATAAAATCCATTGTGAAAATGATGATGTGAAAATAATCAACAGCCACTCAAACCAAAGCAGCAATATTATTTAAATTTCAAATGTTTAAATAAAATAAAACCAAACATGTTTTTTTTGGTTTAAAAATGTGACTGTAATATTTACTATATATATATATATATATATACAATACATACAGTACATAATGGGGTCATGGGGTAAGACATGTACATAATGGGGTCATGAAAATGTAATGCATAACCCATATACTGTGTCTATAGAGCCCACGGCTAGGCCGGAGATTGATTTCAGCTCAGTGGAAGGACGTAACGTGACCATCAGGTGGTCCCTGATAGGCAGGTCCCACAAGGCTACTGGCTTTTTAGTGCAGCTCAATGGACCACATGGAGAGAAGCTGTGGGAGGAAACCACCTTGTTTAATGTGCACTCCACCAAGTTCTACAACCTGGAGTACCACAGGGACTACCAGGTGGTCGTCATGCTAGTAAACTGCGGCAGCCATGGGCCCCCTTCAAGGCCCCACCGTCTCCACATCTATAAGCAGGGTAACAGGAGCTTGCTGCTCAGAATCAGACATTAGCAACCCTACAATAAGATATGAATATGAATATTTTACACTAGAAAGAAATTGGTGGAAAGGTGGAAAATCATAAATTTGTCAAAATCCTTCTTGGTTGTTTAAATGTGTATATAAAATCTGTGTGTTTTAATTGAGGTTTTAATACAGTTTAAATGATCTCTGTCCAGGCCCCTCTTCTCCACAGAACGTTCAGGCAGATGCTTTGTCCATTAGTGCAGTCAGGCTACGTTGGCAGCCTCCAGAGGATCCCAATGGGGGTATTATCAAATACAGCATTGAATATCAGCCAGTGGGCCAGAGCAGCTTGCACCCTTGGGTGGACACAGAGGATGGCAACAAAACAACAATAGATGTGACATCGCTTAATGAAAGCACCTTGTACCGGTTCAGAGTGAGAGCCTTCTCCAAGGTGCCAGGAGATTGGAGTACGTTTGTAAAAGCCAGGACACCAGGAAATGGTAAGAGACCTGACAGAATTAGTGGAAGTGTATCATACATCAGATGTTAGATATAAAGGTAAAAATCTATGTTTGTATTCTTTGTAAATTCTATGTAAATCAGCTTAAATAACATTTATAGTGGCATTCACTAGAAGATTCAATTCTATGTAATATATATATAATAGTATATATTATATATACACGCAAAAGCTAGAAACTAACAAATGTGCTTTGATCTCATATCATTCAGGACATTCCAGTTTTATTCCCACCACTCAGCAAGTTGGGAGGCCGATGGCTGAGGAGCACCAGCTCCTTTGGGCTGTGGTTGGGTCTGTGGCTGTGACCTGTGTGACCATTCTTCTGGCTCTTCTGGCTCTTTTCTACATCCGTAAATCCGTCCTTAAACGTAAACGGACATTTACCTTTCAGTCCGGATCTGTGAGTGGACACTTTGGGAAATTACTTTTGCTCTTACACTTGTGTGTATACAGTGACCCCCCTAAAGTATTAAGTCACATTTAAAATGTATGACTTAAAATTTAATGACTTGAAGTGCAATATATAACAAATATCAAACCAAGTGATGTCTGCAAGCTCATGATACTTCTCAGAAAGTATCTTTTCAGAAGCTCTCAGAGAGCGTCTAAAAATTACCGTAAAATGTCCTTTTTTAAATTTTCCTTTAAATTTTCTTGTGTAATGCTTTCTGAACAAATGGTGTCCTTTTAGTGCTCATTTTAAGTCACATTATACAAAGTCCACTTACAAGGCAACACTGATGTGACAAACGTGACATCAAGACATTCATATATTAGTGTAACTAATCATATGATATATGAGTCATATATCATAGTGTACTACTGTTTATATGATTTTAGGTGTTGAATTGTTTTTCAACGGACAAAAAATATAAATCTCTCTTTTGAATAAATGTATCACTATGTATTAATACATTTTAGGGTGAAGAAACTATCTTACAGTTTAACTCGGGAACCCTCACTCTGACCCGACGGCCGAAGCCCTCCCCAGAACCTCTCACCTACCCCATACTGGAGTGGGAGGACATTAAGTTTGAGGATGTAATTGGAGAAGGGAACTTCGGGCAGGTCATTAAGGCCATGGTCAAAAAAGATGGGATAAAAATGAGTGCTGCTATTAAGATGCTCAAGGGTAAGACCACCAACCATAGAGCAACAACATAACAGTGTTATCAAGGGTCTGTTTTTATAGTATTGTGATTTTGTGTGTCGGTTGTGTGCACCCACAGAGTTCGCCTCAGAGAATGACCATCGGGACTTTGCTGGTGAATTAGAGGTCCTATGTAAACTGGGACAGCATCCCAATATAATTAATCTCATTGGGGCTTGTGAGAACAGAGGTGAGTGCGCCACCTATTGGCAGTGCAGATAATTAAATTAAGTTGGATGATCAAAATGTGCTGCTACTAAAAGGTCAAAAAAGTCTAAAACTACTCAAGACTGAATCTGAACCTGCTGTTTCAAGATCAAACCACAATTGTAACCTGAACCTTAACCACAGCATTATATGGCATATCTGTTGGAATATATGTTCTCTGTGGTCTTTTCTAAACCATTTGTGAAGTGAAGTTCTCCTTTCAAAATCATATGAAGGTGCTATTAAGGAAACTGAAAGTTGAATTTAAGCAGGTTTATAACCTGCCTAACCTGTGTTTTTTGTTTCATGTATTTGCTACCATAGATTAGATATGTGACAGCCTCTGTTATCCACAGGTTACCTGTACATTGCCATTGAGTTTGCACCTTACGGAAATCTCTTGGACTTTTTAAGAAAGAGTCGTGTCCTAGAGACCGATCCTGCCTTTGCAAAAGAACATGGAACTGCGTCCACCCTCACCTCCCAGCAGCTCTTGCAGTTTGCAGCTGACGTTGCGACTGGCATGCATTATCTTAGTGACAAACAGGTATTAAAAAGTTCTCAGAATATACCAATTTTATTACTATATAGAAATATAACCCTAATATTGTCTCTGATTATCTTGCACTAGTTTATCCACAGAGATTTGGCAGCCAGAAATGTGCTTGTGGGAGATAATTTAGTGGCAAAAATTGCTGATTTTGGGCTCTCACGTGGGGAGGAAGTGTATGTCAAAAAGACAATGGTGAGGACAATATCTATGATCTATGTTATCTGTTGTAGATAAGAATAAAGTAAAAAGGATTTTGTGTAATAAAAAATCACATCTGTGCTGACATAACAATAACCTGTTGTAAACAACACTGCACTACAAAGACAAATGCTTCACTGTTAAAAATGGCTTCCAAGCTGCTTTGCAATTTTCTCACACTGTTTATCCGTGCATGATTTATACACAGATTATACAAAAGTGTAAGACTGTGCTCCACAAACACACCTACTATCAGTCATAACTCACTTTTTGCTAAATGTGTAGGTAATGTGTTTTAATGTAATGTTTAAAATGTAAAAATTAATAAAATTGGCTGTATGTTGTTTCCTTTCAGGGAAGACTGCCTGTGCGATGGATGGCCATCGAATCACTAAACTACAGTGTTTACACCACAAAGAGTGACGTGTAAGTACGGCCTATGAATTTGTGCTTTTTTGTGGTTGTCAGCATTGTTGCAAAGATACTGTAGACAAAATATGCTTAGTAGATCTCACACCCATTTATTATATTATTGGAAAATAAGAGCCAATGAATTAATTTTTAGTGAAGTAGTTAAAAACATAAATTAGGTGCAAAGGCATTCAGTTATTTAAATTTAAAACAACAAGCTATGTGTCCGTCATCCTTCTCAATTTTTAATGGGTAACTGATAATAAAGCAGGAAGGAACTGATAACATAAACCAGGAAGCTCAAAATTAGAGTAGCCAATTCCACAAGACCACAGCGGCTCTGTCAAAACGGACTATTTTTACTCACTTAAGAACACTGTGCACTGAACATTTTGAAAACATGTTTTAAAACATGACAGATAAATGGAGTTTAAACATTTGATATTTCCCCCTTTGCTATTTTACATAATTTGGCTTGATTTCTCCTCAGTGTCTGGAGTTTAATGTACAAGGCATTAGTTTGTATATACAGTATATCATAATGAAACGAATGCATTTGCATAGTCTTACTGGTATGTGTGACTGTGCAGTTCTTCCTTCCAACTGTTCTAATTATGCTAACTATATTTTAGTTCAAGTTTTAAAATGTATGTGGTCATCATCAAACCTGGTCAAAGGTGTTAGAGGTTGTGACATCATCATTATGTGTCAATATGTGTTAAATAAAAATATCCGTCTTGGGTTTTCAGGTGGTCTTTTGGAGTTCTTCTGTGGGAAATTGTGAGTTTGGGTAAGTTTGGTTTTAATTAGTTGTAAGTAATTCTTGTCTGTTGCCTACATGCATGGCATATATCTATGCTAATCTATATCATACTGTATATATGCAAATGGTATGTGTATGTGTTCTGCTGAAGGTGGTACACCATATTGTGGGATGACTTGTGCTGAGCTCTATGAGAAACTGCCTCAGGGCTACAGAATGGAGCAGCCCAGGAACTGTGATGATGAAGTGTAAGCATAAATCTTTATGTGTTCCTGCAATTCTTAAGTCCTGCTCTGTATTGATTGTTTGCAGTTGTAAGGGAGACTATATTATATTTCTATATTTCTAGAGAATATTTCTCATGTAGTCAACACTTGTATTGGCATTTAAAACACATGACAACACTTGCCCCAGCCTGACATTTATGAAATCACTCTTGTTTTGAATTAATATTCACTATATATGATAACTGAGCCTTTTCAAGATGTCAGTGTTGTTTTATTGTGCTAATTTGTTTACTCAACAGCAACTCTAGAATTTGAACTTTTTTCTGTAGACATTTCTGTAATTTGACCTATGACGCAAAACCTTATAGTTACCCAGATACAACCCTTGATTACTTTATTGTGTGACAACTAATTGTTTAGATATAACTGTGCAGGTATGAACTGATGCGGCAGTGCTGGAGAGACAGACCCTACGAGCGACCGCCATTTTCACAAATTTCTGTCCAGCTTAATAGGATGCAGGAGGCTAGAAAGGTAAAGATTACGATTTTTCATTTCATGGTTGTTTGCCAACACACTCGCTACCATGATGTTGCCTCATTTTCTGTGGTTTTTAGCATATTGCTCTGTGTTAAGCATAGATGCTTACTGTCCCGTAAGTCAGAAGAGGGGTTGCACCAGTAAGCAACTACACAGCAATAGCACAAAGTCTCTATGATATTTTATTTAGGTTCTCCATTTTATTTGAAGAAATAGAAAAAGTTGCACTATTTGAGGTATCATGTGTATCAACAAGTTAAATATTTGTTTTATCTGTGCAGGCCTATGTCAATATGGCTCTCTTTGAGAACTTCACTTACGCTGGAATAGATTCTACAGCTGAAGAGGCCTGACTACCAGCCCCCCCAGACCCAGGCAGGGTTCATAGGCCAAGGGAGGCTCACCGCAGCAGGGCTACGCGCTACTGCCACTCCCCTGTGGCCAGGTTCCATAGTTCAAAGAGACATGCAACCAAAACCACATGGCTATAGAGAACAGACTGTGAAAGGACACTATTGGCACGTGATTCTCTTTTGCTAGATTCTGGTTGGATTTCTCAGGACATGATCTAGGATTCCTCAAGAGGAAATGGAACCTACAATGTGAGGCTGGGTCTGTGGGGATTTGAACTATGAATTAAACTCGTTTGTCCATTTTGTTGGGAGAATCATTTTGTGAGGTTTTTGGACCTCACAATTGACCTAAATGGACATGCAGTATATACACCATGGACAAAGGCACCAATATCATTCAATGTAGCACTTAAGAGACTGATGTAAATCATTGTAATGATTTACAATGGTGTATTTTCCTTATTGGAACTATGTCTATACCTTTAGTGAATCTATGCATACTGTTTATGTTCTGTTTATCAGATAGCAGAAGGCCACTAAAACTAAAAGAAGCTATAGCCATACTATAATCATTTAAAGAAAACAATGTGTTTACTTAAATAAAGCACCAATATGGTGACTGGTCTCATCACAGAGGCAACTGGAGTGTCATACTGCAGACCCAGTAATGTAGAACAGAATGTGCTCGCTCTCTCTCTCTCTCCAGTGGGGTTGAGGTCAGACCTCTTCCCTGCTGCAGCTTGCTGATCTGTCAAAGGTATTTCCTCCTATTCTGCCACAGGCCTAGAACCTGTCAGTCAGGATATGGCAACTCCGTTTCCTCCAGCTCTCACACACTCACACTAAAAAAAAAACTCCATAGTCAAGTCTTGAGTTTAAAGTCTTGTATATCTTATTTTAGCAATTGGTATTTTAGTGAAGGGGTTCGTTTTATAAGTACTTATCATATCTGAATTGTATCATGTTTGGTTCATTAAAACTGTGGTTCCTCTCTGGTTCCTCACCGAATCCCATCAAACTGCCCTTGACATACATGATAACGAAGGTAAAAAATTGAAGTCTAATACATTAATTAATTGAGGTGGCATGATATTCATTTCTACATATACTAATACATATTGACATTAAACATTGCCTTATTGTCTATATTAATTAATATGAATTGACAAAGAACAATATGAATCAATATTAGGATAATAAATGCTGTAAACAAATACTGTTCATTGTTAGTTCATTATATTTAATACATTAACTGTTCTGTTGTAACATTGTGCCTTTATATTCATGTTGTAAGTACAATGTGGACATTTTAAATGTGCGTGTGAAAGAAGGCATTTTGTCAGTCCGGGTGCCTGCCTCAATCCTCAGTGCAACCACTTCCTATTGCATTGGGCCCCATCAGATGAACAAGTACCAACATCCCCGCCTTCCCCTGAAAACTTAACGTTCTTAACATAAACATACCAGCGCATGTTTTTAAAAAATGTGTATGGATCACCTGTGTACATCATGAAGCCAAAGCTCATCTGTTGGATATTACTTTCCTGTTTGATCAGTCAGGTGCAGTTAGACCATTATCTCTCCAAGCAAGGTAAGGCTGATGGGATGATGTGAATATATTTATTGATTGATGGATCCATTTTCTTTTATTTTTGCTTTAGAGGAGTTGTTACAGCTGTTCCAGTTGTTAGCTTTGATGATGTTATGATGATTTAGAATAGAAATCCCAGAAATAATAATCATAGAATGTTCCTTCATACATGAGTACATTCATTTACTCACTGGAAAGCCCAAAGAAACAAACTGCATTAAAAACAGCGTTTAAATATTGTGAGTTTAACAGCTATATTTGGTAGGTATTGTTATCAGTTAACAATTTAGTTAACTAACAGTCAATTGTGGGGTGAAGGATATAAGGAACAAACTTTAATTTAAAATAATAGCAATTTTCTAGAGCTTTTCTATGTACTTGTATTGTAGCTCTATATAAGAGTTTCTTGCCTTGCAGATCTTGCACTCCTGGCCACAGACAAGGATCCAAAATGTTTCACCCGGGATTTAAAAGCCTTCACTTGCTTCTGGGAAGCCTCTGTGGGAAAATCATTTCATTTTCTCTACAAAACTGAGGAGTACGAGTGTTGTTCTTTAGTCTTCTTTATAAATTGTAATTATAAATTATAAGTCACTGCAAGAGCATTGGAATTTACTGTCTTATATTTCAATTTAAAAAGGTAGCACTATTTTGTTATGACTAGTGCGTCAAAGCTTAAAACGATATTCCATACTGGTTTGTATGGTTTCAATGGTATCAAAAGCTCTATCTGAAAATGAGGACGGGTATATATATACGGGTGTATATATTTTTTACAATATTTTTACAGCTTTTACAAGGACATGCACCATTTTAAGTAAGTCCTCTTGTAGACCAAGTCATGTATCAAACACAATCAATGGCAGACTGAAAAATGAGACTGAAACTTAGGTGCTATATATGACTGTGAGATGGCAGGCATGCTTGAAACAAACATGTTTGTATCAAACAGCTCAGAAGAAGAAATAAGTTGTGATGTGAAACAACAGGCTTTGAAGGACGAAGACAGGAAGTTCCTAAATATTTGCTACTTCCCACCTAGTGATGTGTATCTGTTTGTCGAGACACAGCTGAGGGTGATAGATACCGACACCAACACAACTGTCTACAGCCGCAATGTCAATGTGGAAGATCAGTGTAAGAGTGTGTTAACATGACAAACACTTATGAACAATTTACTTCAGTTCCAAATCGTTTGTGGTGTATAAATGAAATCTATCTGCTTACATCTTCCAAAGTTTTGTTGTATCCTCCATCAAATATATCCCTTCATCCAACTGGACAAGTTGGCCAGATGTTAGTTACATGGCAAAACCCAGAACAATTGAGGCGAAGTGCACAGTATGAAATTTGTTACCACCCCAAAACCACACAAAAAGACAATGAACCGGTGAGTTTTATATAAGCTGTAAATAAATGTTGCTGTTGTTCGGCATGAGCACTATCAAAACATCTAACTAAATCATGCTCACTCTTTCTCATAGGTTTCTGGATCTTCCCATAAGCTCACTTCTTTGGTGGCAGGAGAGAACTGCACTGTGCGAATAAGAATCAAGCCTATATTAAGAGGGTTCTGGAGTGATTGGTCAAGTCCTGTAACTGCTATGGTTCCACAGTGGGCAGGTGAGAGTTGAGGGGAGCAGGTATGGGATATAGTGTCTCCAATATGCATTTGGCCACAAGCTTTTAAAAAAAAGAACTGTGATCTTTCTCAAAGCTAGTTTTTTGTGATTATTGACTATTTTGTTGATATTTTTGTGATTATTTTTAGCCAGCTGGTCAGAAGAAAAGTATTAATAGATATTGCATATATAACTCTATAATTGTATTCAATAAGATTCATAAAAGAACTTTATTCAATAATTGATATCCTTTGTAACATGATATTAGACATGCCTGCTTAATCCAAACTTTAACAATTACACACATAAAAACCGAATCTAAGTAAAACAACAGGCAAATTCCAATCACCAAAACTCCTTTCCAGATGACATAAAACTGCGATGCCGCACTCCTGATTTGCATCAATTGTTATGCGAATGGAGCAAAGAAATATATGAGGGCTCATACAATCTTCATTACAGACAAACAAACAGGTATCATGTTTTTGCTGTCCTGTGCTAAACACACTATTAATATTGCAAAAATGATAGAGAAGCGGTTACTTTTGTAACTACAGTCTGTTTTGGCTTGTGTTGCAGAAGCTTATGGGACAGCTGGAGGCTGTGTTCCACAGAACACAACACTGTCAATCAGTGTGTCCTGTATGGTGAGGAGTCCACTGTCTATCAGAGTTATCTCAGCTCCGGTCTGGGACCATTTGATCGGACATTTTACATGAAGACATTCAGTATGAACAGCAGCAGTAAGTGTGTGAGAAGATATTGGAAAATCATGTTAGAACCCACCCTCGTTAGAACCCACATCATATACATTAAGTAACTTACTGCTTTTCAGTGTTTACCAAACAAAAAGTAACATGATATTAAAATAATACCGTAGTATTTTAGAAGTAGCATATAAACACCATGAAGCATGAATATAGCTATTCAGTACCATGGTATGACCATCTTGCTTGCATTATTATATCTTCAGAAAATATCCCCATGATGATTTTTTTTCCAGATAGCATTTTTATCGTCTTTATTCTGGTTTTGACAGTCCAAACAAAGCCTCCCAAACAACTATGGGCACAGACTGAAGAAGGAAGACTTTGTTTAAGATGGGATCCACCCCTCAAGATGATCTCTCAGTTTCTAATGTACCAGATCCAGTATCAGCTCCAGGGAGAGAGTGAGTGGAAGGTGAGGGTGAATCACATGACATAAGCGATTTAAACTTAATTTAATCAATTGACAGTTGATAAATGAGGGGTTGACCCCCCCAACATTCTGTCATTTAGTGACCTCTATGGTATTTCAAACTTTTAAACACAAAAAACTGGATATTTAATTGCATGGAAGATGCGATGACACCTCTATGAAAACTAATCATGGGTTTTTATTTTAACTGTAGTGACTGTTTTTTGACATTGACTACCATTGTATAAGCACAGTTATGCTATGTGTTCTACAGAAGACTTTAGCTCACTTTAAACTAAATTTCACAGACATTCACAGTACCCCGTTCCAAGACCAGCACTTGTTTGGATGTGCAACAGGGGAGTCATTACACCATCCAGGTCAAAGCACGACCTGATGGATTAATCTACAGTGGATACTGGAGTGACTGGTCAAAACCTCTCACTGCCCACTTACCTTCAGACAAAGGTAGAAACACTATTGTCAAAATCATAAACAGAATGCATTGTGTCACAAGTATGAAGCTGCAGGCAAATTTGAAACATTTAACAATTTTTGCCCTAACAGACTGGATCTTCATCGTCTGTGTACCGCTGGCTTTACTCATCATTGCTTTTGCAATCATCTCCTTCTCTAAATACTTTAGGTAATTCAGTTCAAAGTCACTCTAAAACTCTATACATGTTAGCTGTAATATAAAAATACATCTAATATATTAATGTTAATAAAATATAACCCTGAATTCCCCCCATTAGTAAGATCAAGGAGTCTTTGTGGCCCTCAGTCCCAAACCTGGATAAGGTGTTGGAGAGCTTCCTGAAAGACATAAGTGGATCACACTGGGTAACTGATATCATTATCAACGGATATCAACTTTTTTAAACATACAAAGCATACATTGCACAACTTCTTCTGTTTCTCTTTTACACCACATAAGGAGTGAGGCACATTCATAAGCTGCATTGGTTTAAACACATGACACTCCACACCACCTTTCAATTTAAATAACTCTGTTTCCACACATCTTATTCTATGTTTACACACAGCTAGTACTATGCTAACATACCTATATTTAAAATTCCACCACAATATCTAGGAAATTGTCTCCTGATGTTCTGCTAATTATACTGTCTTCAATTCAGGAACCAACCTTTAATGGCAAGAAATGTGATGATGATGCTACAACGTCAGTTTTGGAGATTCTTTCAGAAGCTGCAGTTACAGGAAAACCATGTAAGGGGTCCACCTGTGTTTCGGCCCCTGGGCGAGCCTTCTCAGTTAGCGAAAAAAATGGGGAGAATTTTGAGGTTTTGGAGGTGGCTCAAGATTATGTGATTCTGAAAAACAATGATGTAATCCCGTGCTTTAAAGGGAACGACTATGTGTACAGGGATCTAGCTCATCTGGCTATTGAAAAACTCAACTGTTGCTCTAGCACCCACCCCACTACCTTCCCAGAATGCACCACCAATATTCTCAACCATTCCTATCTCCTTCTGGCAGAACAGCCTGAGCTTCAGGAATATCACTCAGCCTGTCACTATACAAACATGGAGATTACAGCAATGACCCAGGTAGCAAGTGGAGAGTGAGTCTGGTTTCATTTGTGATAAACAAAGCCTTAAAATCAATCATATGTACCTTAAAGAGTTTTGGGTTAACCCGTACTCACAGAAACAAAAAACTCTCAACTTCAGCAAAATGACAGTAGTAGCCTGAGTTTTTGTTGGACTTTTTGAAGAACAGAGAAGTTAGACGGTATGGAGGGCCATTATATCGGTTATCATAGATTTGAGGTCGAGTATGTTGTGGAGATGCATTTAATACGTGAAACATCACAAAAAGGGACTGCATTTAATTTTAATGCACTATCAAAAAAATCAAGGGAAAATAATTAGATATGTTAATTGGCAGATCACGTGGCTTGCAAAGACCAACAGAACAGCAAAGATCTACATTCATAAATGTTTATGTAAATACTTTTACTGCTCTCAAGATGTGTTTGATTAAATACAACTGTAAGTTATTTACTGTAAATGTTTTTACCACATTTTACTTCATAGGGAGTGGGTTATAGTTATTTTATTTAACATGGAAAATTCATTTAATACAAAATAACTGTTTGCTTTACAAAATGCCTTTGTAATACTCGATTGTACCTTTGGCAATTATGCTTTCAATATTAGTCAATATACAAGACAATCTCACATTTGTAGGCAATCAATAGCTTTATTGTATGAAGACAACACAAACATACAAGTAAAAACTTGTTTCAATAACTTGCTAGATATTAAATAAGTACTGTATCATAAATAATTATATGATTCTTGCTGTCCTGTAATAAAATGCATAAAAACTGGTTGAAACCTTCTGTACAAATTTTTAATCAGTTGAATCAAGATCATTTGAATGATAAATAATGTTAGCCATTAAATGCACATTTAAAACATTTATAGGACTGCACATGCACAACTTTAAGCTTTATGAACTATAATATATTCAAAACAAGATGCTGTGCAGTTCATGATGTCAAGCTTTTTAGCCAAATGCAGAGGCCAGTTGTGAAGTTCCAAATGAGATTTTAACTTAAGTTTGCTCTCTGAACATCCAGATAAATGGACACACTCCAGACAGATCCTAACAGGATAACAATTAATCCTGGGACTCATTTGATAATACGTGAACCTTAAAAATACCGGAATACCTTAAGCCTGGCTTAACTCAGGACCATCACAGTACTGATTCAATCAGCCTTCAGAGCATAAAGCACATCGTCCTGACTAACGTTGAGTCTGATACGGAGCAGCAGGTCCAAGTGGCTGCCCTCAAGGAGAAGCAAGCGACAAGAACCCAGTCTCTGACAGACCGCTAGCCCTTTAGACACACTCACCGGCTGCAGACCCTCGACACGACACAGAGCCTGGTGCTGGACAAACACCTAGGAAAAAACAGCACAAAAAAAAGAAATGTGGTATCCTTTCCATTTTCCAAACCCTAAAATAACATGCCCAATCATACATTTCAGATGTAGACTACAATGGCATACTGAAACACTTTTGGCAACCACATGCCTTAACACAGATTAAACCGATTTAACAGTACTGAGGTCAATATGACCGCCTCTTTCGTACACGGCAAGTGCGCATGTAAACAATTACGTTTGCATGCAATGCGTACTCAGCTGTGATTTGAATTGAACATGGATTTGATTCTGAATTTAAGAATAGACTTGTTGAAAGATTTGCAATGCATCCGAAAAATTGACTTTCTCACACTCCTAGTAGAAACGTTTGTCTTGGCTACCTAGTTAAAGTAACCAAGAGGAACAGGACTTAGTAAAAGGCCTAAAGGTTGGCTAAATGTCAGCTACCTGCTGGAAAGTGGCCTCTTCCAGACCCAGTCTACGAAACTCTGCAATGACAGCTCTCAAAAAGAGCTGCTCCTGAACAGAGGCGCACCTGCAATAAAGACATGGATATACAAAGAAAATTAACTAAGCTACATGACTGTAGTGATAAGATTCAAATTTAAATGAACATGTAAACAAACCCTTTTTTTTACCTTATGGCAGTGATATAGGAAGATGAGAACATCTCATCCAAAGCCTCCATCACATGACTAATCCCAACCAATCCACTGTTGTTCTGCTGTTTAGCAGAGTGCTCACAAATCTCTGTGGATCGTCTGCAGATATCAAGGCAACGTCGTGCATCACCAGAAAGCGCTGCTACCTAAAAGACCATGAAAATCTCTCACTGACTGAGGAATGCACTTAATGATCCCAGAATTATTTGTACAGTGAATTTCATTAAAAAATATATATATAATATATATTTGAGGGGGACACTAAAAACATGTTTGCCACTGAGATAATTTTAACCATCTGTAGAGGCACCTTCTACCCACCCCAATCACCCTTCCTGTAAACAGCCTATTGAGTTTGAGATGTCCAACCCCACACAATGAGATGAGAGACAGAGATGGTCTTTTTCCTATAGAACAGCTGAACCTAAGGTAATGACGTGGTTTCACAACTGAGTGTTCCCACCTTTCTTGAGACCAGCTGCAGAGCATCTTCTTCAAACGCCTTCACTCTGTTCAGCCTTGATGTGATGATTTGTTGTAACTGTTTGAATGTATATGGCTGGAAGGACATTCTTGTCAGACCCTGCAACAGGGAAACATAAATGAATGCATGCTACTCATTTCAATGGTTTGCACTGGCCAGCATCACAATACGTAAATACATCAACTGAATTTCAATCCTAATTGAATGCCAGCTAAAGTCTTACCAGTCGACTGGCCACACGGTTTATCATGATTCTCTCAGGCAAGTCCATAGTGTTTGCAATAGTAAGCACCACCAGACGGGCATTACGTCTTGTTGGCCAGTCAAACAAGTTATACATCACATTCTGTTTCCGGGTCCACAAGAGGTCAAGCTAAGGACAAACAAAAAAATTGCATTTTTATATTTACAAAAATGATTGACGAGCAGTTTCAGAAATTCAAACTCTCCTGTTGATTATTTTTAACATCTGTACAATAAGGAAATACTCAAAGTGAAATAATCAAAGGTGACATGGTCAAAATCAACATCTGAATTTAAAACAAATATTTTTGGTTTTTAGCTCTTAGCTGCCCTACCAAGAAAACACAGTGGTGTCCAAACTCAGCCTGGAGAACCAATGTCCTGCAGAGTTTAGCTCCAAATTGCCTCAACACACCTGTCTGGAAGTTTCTAGTCTGCTTAGTAAGACTTTAGTAAGAGCTCAGTCAGGTGTGTTTGATTAGGGATGGGGTTAAACTCTGCAGGATTTATCCCTCCAGGAGCAAGACTGGACACTCATGGTCTAACACGTAGGTCAAAAGCAGGTCCACCAGCTGACGGTCTATGTTTTATCATCTGATAAACAGCTTATTCTAACAAAACACTCTGCAAAAACAACTTGGTTAACACATACAAGGAGTATACACTACAGGGGAAAGTGTCTCACCTCATCTACTAAAAGCACAGTGGTCTCTTTTTTAGGTGCTGGGGCACTGAAACGTTTCTCCAGCAGGGCGGCAGCATGGTCAGGTGTTGCTTTTTGATCAGTCAGTTTCTACAAAACAAAAAACACATATTCGTGAAATATTATTCCTTAAGTAGGAAAGGAAATTAAATGGAGAAAGAGGGCAGAAGACGGCATATAGACCTGCAATATTTGTACATATGCCTGGTGAGGGTCTGTCATTTTCATCCCATTGATGTCGATGAAGCGAAACTGAGGGATCTCGTCTTGTTCTGCAGCCTGCTGAAGTGACCGGATCACTTCATGTACCGTGGCAGTCTTACCAGTTCCAGGAACACCAGAAATATACATACACCTGTGGATAAAGAAACAAATGAGGACAAAAATGAACTTCATGACCGTTTTGGGAATAGATACAAGTTATAGCTAAATGACAGAGCCTTACCCTCCAGTCCCATCAATGATTTTACTCTCAACAAAGTTGTAGATGTCCTGGAATTCTTGCTCTCGACAGGGCAAAGACTCTGGGACTGAAGACACATGCAAGCTGTAGCAAAAACACAGACAAGAGAAAAAAAAAGTTAAATAAAACGTTTTATGCAAAGATTTCCTTATGAATCCAGCACAGTTATATAGAGCATTCATGGGCTCAATTTATGAAATGGACAGGCAATATGTAGAAACTAACAAATGAAGAAACAAACCTTTACACTGGTGCAAAGTTAGTGCTGATGTAATGCTGGTCTTGTGGGTGAACCAGAAACCTTTGTGGTTGATCGAGATAACTTACATTTTATGTTTGTGCATTTGGAAGATGTTTTAATCCAAATCAATTTAATGTGCATTCAAGGTACACAATGTTTTATTACTATGTGTATCTACTGGGAATTAAACTTAATCTTTGCACTGTTAACGCAGTACTCTACCAACTGAGTTTCAGAAATACACAAGGCAGTCTTGTTGGTTTAACAGCCTGGTAAGCCTTTCATCTAGGCTCTTGCTCACCGTGTTCGTGCTTCTTCCAAAACATTCCCTGGCTTCCTGGCTGGTGCACTCCTGCTGGGAATGCTGGGAGTGGCATGACGTGGTGTGCGTGGAGTGGCTGGAGCACCCTGCAATTAATTAAACGAAGTTAAAAGGAAGTTAAATTGTTTTTCCCATGGTTATTTTGATTGGAAATGCTTCTGTTTGGGCACATTAATTTGTGGTACCTTTTTGCTGGGTGTTTTACGTGGGGTCCTCGCAGAAACACGGGTTTTCTCTGTAGCACGTGGTGTTCGGGAGCTTCTACGCCTCTTCACTACAAGCTCATCTTCACTGTCAAGCTTTGCCTCCTCTTCTTCATCGCTGCTGCTCTGAAGGTCAATCTTAGCAGGTATAAAGCAGTCATCATCATCGCCATCTTCACCATCTGACTGCAGGTCAACCTTGTTGCCCAGCAAATTACTTAAAAACAAAGATAAAATATCTTGTTAAAAACACTGCTTGGTGTGGAGGAACTTGACTAGCCTACCAAAACACAGAGCTGAACCACACTGAACTTTGCGTAATGAGTTTGAAAGCCATCTGAGAGCCAACCACATCACACAAAGTACCAGACCTCTGTGTCTGAAGTCTGAACATAAACAAGTCCTACAGCCATCTAACATCTAGCACACGGGTGTCACACAGTCAAACTCTGCTCCTGAAGTGTCACCTTTGTGGAAAATGTAGCTCCAATCTTAATTAACCATCTGAACCATCTAATTAAGGTCTTTAAATAATTAAAAAAAATACAGGTTGGTAATCTAGAACCAGGGGTAGCTTATACCAAAACAATGTCCATGTTTGTGGTATTAGACGCTTATTAACACATATGAGTGTAGTGTATGTTTCTCGAATGATTCTTTAACGTTTTTACAGACATACAGCTGCTTTCTGATGCGCGAGGACACAAGTTGAGCAGATTTCCTCTTGGAGCGCGGAGTGGCGGCTGTCTGGACAGGCGAATCTTCATGCTCCTCTTCAGCTCTGAAAGTGTCCACAGTAATATGGAGAAAAAGTGAAAATTAAATGAAACACATATGCTACTTCACAAGCCGCTTCTCTTGGACGGACACAATCTTTTCAGATTTGAGTGCTAAAATGTGTAAGGGCACAAAACTATATCACTCAACTGACCTGCAAGACTTTAAGCAAAAGCCATGATGCCATTATCAACTTGTATACCAGGAGAGGTCAGAGTTTCACTTACAAGTTTTACAACAAATTGGCGCTAACTACTGGCTTAATGTAGACCCATGATTGAGGTAAAGAAAAGAGATGTGAATACCAAACATGCAATATTTTGCTCTTCAAAATACTATGAATAAAATTTAAAATCAACACATAAAACAAAGTCACAGTGTTTAATCTGAGGGAATTGAAATTATGGTTAACGAAGAGTCAAGTAGTTTTAGGAAAAGGCATTTCTGATTGTTTACATCATACCCCCTATTGGTCAGAAAAGGAATAAACGTGTGGATACTATTTAAGTACTACTGCTGCTGCATCAGAAAGCTGTCCAGCCGTTGAAGCCATTATGAACCTGACTATTAAACCTGACCAAAACCCTCAAAGACATCATTAAAAATAATGTGGCTGTATAAGCAGCTACAGTATTTGCAAGTAGAAATAAGACAATAACTTTTATACTTACAAAACAGCCAGTGTTGGCTCTTTGAGTGCAGTGGAATCTTTTCTCCTGGATGGTGTTCTTGCCCTGCATCAGGAACAGCAGACATGACATTTTGGTTTTGGTCACACTTTTTTTTCAAATGCATCACAAACAAATCAACCCACAGAACTGAAGCAGCAGCCCCTATGTGCATAAACAGTGTGAAAGAAACCAGAGTTCACCATGCCTAATAACAACAATCAAATCCAGAAAATGAGTCTGTATCCCCATATGTGACTTTGTGCCTGACTGATATAAGTGGGACAGAGAACATTACTTACTTCAGGTCTCTTAGACCTGCTCTTCTAGGGGTCGCTTCCCTCTTGCGGGGAGTTCTGCCTGTGCTAACAGGCAGTTCTGGTTCATCATCCCCAAGAGGCTGCAGGCCGAGAAAGGAACTAGAAGGGCAGCGGCACTCATGTAACCAGACTGTACTTACAGTGTGGGATAAGACCATTACAACTCTAGCTACACTGACAAATAAGATGATGTAATTTCCATGTCGTAGATGCACCAAATACGCAGATGCTGTATAGTCAAGATTATAGTATTTTATTGTTTGACAAACAGGTAGCTCCACCCCAAACGTACACCTTCAGTCGATTTGAGAAATTTTAAACAAAACAGTGATGTTAAAAACGCGACTCAAATGCGACCATTGTTAACAAGCTTTGAGAAGATAAACCTACAAATAGCTTATGGTTGTCTCTGCACATTGAACTAAGAAGTATAAATCATTTTAACCAATAACATTACAAACTTTACCTTTAAATCAATTAGCTGATTTCACATGCTAAACATTTTTAAACATGATGAACTCAGACATCACGTCAACAGCCGCATAACATTTATGTACAGACGTACCTGGGTGCATTGTCATTTTCCTGTGCAGCTGGGCTGGGTTTATTAGGGCAGTGTGAGAGCAGAGGGTTATCTTTCTCCTCATTAAGATTGAATGGAGTCAGTCTAATAGAAATGGAAATGCGACCAGTTGGAGAAGTATTAAGTGTAGACGTCAGTGTTTTCCGAGTCTCTTTGGGTTCATCAAGAATCTCCTCTAGGACATCATCCCGGGTCATGTTTTTACTTGGACCTAGCATAGCAAAACAGAAACACCTGTGTTCAGATTATGTCAGCGACCTGAATGAAAACTGATTAAACGTGGCACTTACTGCACAGATCCAGCTTCTTCCGCACATGTGGTCCGGAGGCAGCTCTGCCTCTCCTCTTTGCACTGAGAGCTTTAGCTGCAGAGAGTTTGGAAGCCGAGTGGAGAGATTCAGCCTCGCTGGAACTGATTTTGCCCGTGCTCATGCTGCCACGGGTAAGGGCCCCTGACATGGCCCGCTTCATGACCGTGGGGTCTGGGGTCGGCAGATTGCGGGCTTGGGGCCCCCGTGAGGATGGTGGAGGTGACTTTGGGCTCTGAGGAGGCTGCATTAGCTCAGGATTCAATGCTCGGAAGGCTTTGGTGTCCCATGAAAGCTTGACAAATAGTGTGTCCTTGCTCTTGTCCTCTGGGAAAGGAGCTTCAGCAGGGACGTACTTAATCTACAAGCAAATTTACAAGAAAACACATTTTGTTTACAATGACTTAGAAATACCTTTTCAGAGTAAAATACAAAAGGAAAAAGATAAACTATCTTGAATCATCTAGATATATCATAAATCATAATTGCAACTGTTTGTACCTGTACTGCTCCAAGAATGGTCTCTGCCACCACTTCGTTATCACAGGAACGGTCCTGGTAGTAAAATATCTCCTGAGGATGGGGGTCTCGACCCAAGAACTTTCGTTTGTTCTGGGGTATTTCACACATTCGCACAAACCACTGGACTAGAGCAGTCTTCTTCCCTGAATCTGGACATTTAACAACAAATGTTCAGAACGTGGCAAATTTGGACATTCTTGATAAAGTAAGTTGGGAGATATTCCTACCATCAGAGTACAGTTTGAGAAGCTGTGCCACGAAGGGATTGTCATCATCATCTCCCTCAATCAGAATGTACTGGCCTAAAGATACTTTTGTATTTTCAGTCCGACCCTCTACAGAAATGGTCATGGATCTGTGTGAGATATGATAATCCTTAATTGCAGCAAAGATTACATTCGCTATAAAAACTTCATTTTCAGGACTGAAAACATACATGCACACGTATGTACATACATCCATAGCATACAAACATGATTTATGCACTTACTCGTGGTACAGCCGTCTCAGTTTTCTGTCTTCACTGATCGGTGTTCCATTCCATTTGTAAGACCTTCTCACTCTCAGTCTTGTAATATAGCGGCTCATGGTAAAGAGCAGATGTATGAGGTCTGTTCAGCAAACACAGCACCAGTTACTGACCTGAATACTGTCTAACAATTCAAACAGAACATTGCGATGAAATAACAGTAACATTCATATTAATAAGCTAAACAAATCATGGTTATGATACAAGTATTGATACAAAAGCAAATAGATTTTTTTTATTTATACACTATTCGCACAACTATAAATCCTAAGACCCTCCTTTTCTTACTCGCCAGTTTGCAGCCGTAATAATGTGCTAATAAAACGTATAAAGTAAAACACACCTTACAGCACAGCTGCCACAAAGAACAAGCACACAGAAAACACAACTATTTCGCGCGCAGATTACATATGGTCAGCATTTCATTGGACACAAAAATATTCCCCTCCCATTTGACCTTCCGGAAGTGACGCACATTTTCCCGGAAGAAATTCTTTTCTCTGTATTTCTGATGGCACTTTAGTGCTCCGTTCATACGTGTATATTCTTTATAAAACTATGGCAAACAGAACAGTGAAAGATGCGAACAGTATACACGGAACAAATCCTCAGTATCTTGTCGAGAAGATTATAAGAACACGTATTTATGAATCCAAGTACTGGAAAGAGGAATGTTTTGGTCTTACGGGTAAGGGAATATGTTTTACTGTGGCAGTTCTATCCATCCGCTGGAAATACTGTAGTTATTTTTTTATTTGCAAAAGTTTGTCGTAGTGTTACCTCATTCTGCAATATTGTAAGTATTTGTAATTTATTGTTTGTTTTTAGTATTGTGACGTATGAAATACTTACTAATTTTTTTTATTATTTTATCTTGCATGGTTACACCTTGGATTATAACATTTACTGAATATATAACTACGTCTGTATGTTTGAGGAGTTTGTCAAAACAGTTTTTGTCTCTGTCATACATAGCTGAGCTTGTCGTGGACAAAGCTATGGAACTGAAGTATGTTGGTGGAGTCTATGGAGGAAACATCAAGCCGACCCCATTCTTATGTCTGACCCTAAAAATGCTGCAGATCCAGCCTGAAAAGGACATCATTGTAGAGTTCATCAAGAATGAAGATTTTAAGTTGGTGTTTATGGAGTTTTTTATTCACACTTTGCATGGAAGTCTCAGGTTTCCGTGTTACATAACCGTTGTTGTTTTTAGGTATGTTCGTCTGCTTGGAGCAACGTATATGCGCTTGACTGGCACTTCAGTGGATTGCTACAAGTATTTAGAACCATTATACAATGACTACAGAAAAATCAAAAGCCAGAATAGAAATGGAGGTGAGCACATCACTTTATGCACTGATCTCAGTATTCAATTGACATGTGCTTGCAGAAAAAGTTTATTTGCAAATAATGCTTCTTTTTTACTCAGAGTTTGAGGTGATGCATGTAGATGAGTTCATAGATGAGCTTCTTCATGCAGAGCGAATGTGTGACATCATCCTCCCCAGACTTCAGGTTGGTTGGGCTTCATCTAGTAGTGTTGCTTTTGTTCTTTGAAATACTGTTAATTTCAGAGGAAGTGTAATAATGGGCCGTCATGTTGATGTCACAGAAGAGACAGGTTTTGGAGGAAGCTGAACTGCTGGATGCTCGTATTAGTGCCCTAGAGGAAGACCTGGATGAGGTGGAGACCAGTGAGGAGGAAGATGAGGATGATGAGAAGGTAAAAGTGAACACAATGGTGACATTCATCCAACCATGCAAAAACTGCAATCATAAGTACTAAGTATTGCATTGTTGCAAGTGTTGCATTGTATGACATGATATTTATCTGTGTATGTTATCTAAATGTGACCTATCCACATAACTTTCTTTGGGTACTGCAGGCAGAGAGGGTACAGTCACCAGAGCCACACAGGAGAAGTTACAGAGACATGGACCGGCCACGCAGATCTCCATCTCCACGCTACAGACGCAGCCGCTCACCCAGAAGGTCAGTAAAAGCTTCACTCAACAGCTTTGTTCTTTTATAAACATCCTAAATATTACACTGAATACAGAAATATAAAAAAATATATTGCTATGCAATATAGCAGTTGTGGAGTCATTGAAATTGTATTATTTCAAGTTATTAATAACAGTCATGACAAAATGGTTCTGATATTTTTCTTTTTGTCACACTTTAGAAGAAGCAGATCACCTAAAAGAAGAAGGTATGAGGAGTCCATTAAATATGCATTTCAAATGTTTAAAATTTAGACATCTATTATGATACAATATTATTGTGTTATTATAGAATGTTATTGAGATGTACGGCTGATTAATTTGTTAATAGAGTTGACTGATTTCTCTCTGTTCATTCAGCCCATCACCCAGACGTGAGCGAGATCGGGACCGCCACCGCAGCAAAAGTCCCCGCAGACATCGCAGCAGATCCAGGGACAGAAGACATCGCTCCAAATCTCCAGGTACAGCCATACAAAGTGAATTATACACAAGAATAATTGAATAAAGTAAATAAATAAGTAAATAATTGTTTTAGACTAGTAATGATTGTTTTTAAGGAAAAAATCAAAATCATTAATTTCTCATTTTCATGTAATTCCAAATCTAAATGAAGATTTAATCGAAAAATTCCTTCACACAGATCTTTTCCATGTAACAACAGTTCCTACTGACAATGTCTGTCCAAATGTCACCATAGGGGTGGTCCATATGACTATTGTGCTATATTTTAAGTATTTCTTAAGCCACAAGATATATTTTGTGTGACAAACAGACTCCAATTTAAAGAGTATTTACTGGAAATGAAACTGTTGTTCTACACTGCACCTCTCATAGAACATAAGATCCAATGACGATTGATGCCTTAAATTATAAAACTGATTAAAAATATTATTATTTTCTTTCAGGTCACCACAGAAGCCACAGGCATCGTAGTCGCTCCAAGTCCCCAGAAAGGTAGGACTCATATACATTGAATACAAATAGAAATAGTTCTGATTTGTTTTGTACTATTTCTTTACCTTTCACCTGTTGTTTCATGCTGTTTGTCTTTGTCTTACAGTCGGTCTAAGAAGAGTCACAAGACGAAGAGGAAATGAGTGATATCAGTTTTTTCTTTTTCAGTTGGTATTTTTATGGTCTGAAATGTATGGAACCAATTTCAGTCATTAAAAGCTTTTTTTTTGTAAATCACCCAGCACATTTTTGTCCCCAGAGGTTTTGGTGTTTTATACTTTTAATTGATATTAAAGTCAGATTTTAAGATTTTTGTTTTTCATTTTTTGTAAGTCTTCCATTTTATCTGTTTCATCCTGAAGTAACCTAAAATAAGCATGATATGTATTGTAGTTTTGTCAGTGTGAGCATATAACCTATTGTAAAGACAATAATGAAACTGCAATCAAAAACATTTGTACTGATGTCTTTGTATTTTCAGTATTCTCTATCCATTTGATATTCTGCAACTGATTGCTGGACCTATCAACCACTCGAGTATTTTGGTGCTCAGAATAGCTAAACATTGTAATTGTAAGTTCTAGAATTCAAATAGCAATTTACATTTGATAAAGTGAGCTTTGTAACAACCTGCTTATTTAACATGGCAGCAAGTAAATATAAGATAAAATGGAACATTTCAAGAGGATGAAAAGCATCAAATTTCAGAATACAAAATATCTGGTGACCACGTGTTCAGAGGCACTTTCTGTCCGTGCTCGAATAAAAATGTTTCGACAGTCAAAAATTAACAGCTGAAACAGGTTTGCGTGAACTGTTTGGAGTTAATAAAGACTTTTATTTTGACGTGTCAGAGAGGACAGTGAACAGGAAGTAATAAGTAAATATATAATATTTTAATAATTCGTAATCAGGATAGTACTGTAAGGAAAACATTTTTAAATCGTATTCATACACAGTACGTAGTGGAACAAATAATGGAAAAACTGGCACAGGGAAGAATTCTTTTTTTTATATTGCGACACATTCCACTAGTTCTAATTAATAAATAGCGAGAAATGCCGCATATTTAATGTACTCTGCGTCTTGGTATTCATTCTTATCAGTTTTACTGTCAAAGAGTGTTACCTTATTTAACCCAAAAATCTTTGCTAACTAGGCAATTTAGAGCAAATTGAAATCTGTACAGTATTCTGTTCTGAGATTTATTGGTATAAAGGTTAAAGGTGACGAATACTCTTCCAAAAACTGCAGTGCATGTTGTTTTTACAATATGTACATGCTATTGGAGCTGATAGGGGTGTCACCTGACATGTCAGAAGGTTAAACTTCCTTTTATACAGAGTATTGAATTGCTCGCCTGCAGCTTACAGCTTCTGTAACATTTGTGCGAGTGGCTGGGGATTGGATTGTTTAACAGGTACTGAAATCACAGATTTAATATCCTCATGTAGGCTGTTTCATATTTCCTTTATCCAAAAGTTGTATTTGCCAGAAACACTGTTAAAATATTATTTTTTCGTTTTGGGCATTGCTCTGAAGGTGCACAAGATGAGTGTCAACGACTTTGCTGTCCTTAACACTGGACGAAAGATGCCCCTTGTGGGACTTGGGACATGGAAGAGTGAACCTGGAAAGGTTGGTTCATTTAGTAAGTTATCTTAATGGAATTATGGCAGAATATAAATCTATGTTTTGTATTTATGATTGTTTTGTTGCCAGTTAGATGTTTGTTGAATTTTTCAGAATATACTGCTCTTTAACAGTATTTAAGTAATTATTCATAATTACTTAAATCCTTTAATTATTAATACCTTGAATCATTTGTAATAATTTACATTATTGTGTTTACCTACTATTTTATGTGCGTGTGTGTTTATTCTTTATTAAAATTCTTATTTAATTACAGGTAAAACAGGCAGTTATTTGGGCATTGCAATCTGGTTATCGGCATATTGATTGTGCTCCTGTTTACGCAAATGAGCCTGAGATTGGTAAAGCTCTGCAGGAACTGCTGGGGCCTGACAAAGTAAGTAAAGCAAGTAGATAAATAACTTGAAATGACAGTAACTTGGTTAATCCCTGTAAGTACTTTAAGTTTTTTATGAGTCAATCATCTGAGTCTATTTTATGCTTAAAGTCTGTTTCCTGCTTGTGGTTGCTTGCAAAAAAAAAAAACAGAATACATGGCTGCTTTTGAAGTATATTAATGGAAAAAGATGCTTCTAGTGAATTATTAAATTATGGCATTTATTAGCAGGGGCAAATTGGACCGTGCTAACCAGATAAATTTTGACCCTTTTACAATGTTCTCCACCCTCTTTCAGGCCATAAAGCGAGAGGATGTATTTGTGACTTCCAAACTGTGGAACACAAAACACTACCCAGATGATGTGGAGCCATCTCTGTTAAAGACCTTGACAGAGCTGAAGCTGGAATACCTGGACCTCTACCTTATCCACTGGCCGCATGCCTTCCAGTGAGCCCCTCAGTTTTTCCACAGTATACTGTACTTCTGTATTAAAGGCTTCTTGTAGACTAGAGGCATAATTTTGTTCTAAAATGTTGACCCAGTCTGTATGCAGCACTACGTTCGACTAATTGTCCATATACTTTTTTCAGTATGTCCATTGACTTTGCGCACGTCCGTTGCGCACAATTTTCAATGTTCTATATTTTGTTTAAATTTAAAATTTAATTTGTTTAAATCTAAATTTGTGTGTTCAAATACTTAGGATTGCTGTAGATAATTGTTATTAATTTTGTGTGTTTAGAATTTTTAAATCCATTTGCACAATCCAACAGAAACTAAACATGAAAGCAGATTTTATAAGAGGATTTTATAAGGATACAATAGTCAATAATAACAGTCTAGTGCATGCCCTTTTCCAGTTAACAGTTTATGGCAATGTAAACATGTGACCTGTCCTTGAGGTATAAAGTCAAAGATTCTATTTTTTATTTTTTATCAAGTCCTTTATCTTATTATTCTTTGCAGACGAGGTGATAACACTTTTCCTAAAAAGGAAGATGGAACCATTCTGTATGATGACATAGACTACAAGCTGACATGGGCTGCAATGGAAAAGCTCGTGGGGAAGGGCCTTGTTAGGGCCATTGGTCTCTCTAACTTCAACAGCAGACAGATTGATGACATATTATCAATCGCAAACATCAAACCGTCTGTTTTGCAGGTCAAAAGACAATTGCTACCAATTGTTTACCAATTGCTGCCATTTTTGCAATATCCTTTAGAGTAGTAAACACACAGTGTTTTGCAGGTGGAGTGTCATCCATACCTCACACAGGTTGAGCTGCTAGCTCACTGTCGTGATCGAGGTTTGGTGATGACTGCCTATAGTCCGCTAGGATCTCCTGACCGAGCCTGGAAGCATCCAGAGGAGCCGGTCCTGTTGGAGGAACCAGTCATTGCTGCCTTGGCCAAGAAGTACAACAAGTCTGCTGCCCAAATTATCATTAGGTAAATCCATGGGTATTAGATGGTGATGGTGTTTCTGTTATCATTACTACATAGCATTTATCTATTGATAATTTGGCAGGTGGCAAACTCAGAGAGGAGTAGTGACTATCCCAAAAAGCATTACAGAGTCTCGGATCAAAGAGAATATCCAGGTTTCTGAATGTTTAATTTACCTATATTCTTCCTTTTTATTTACTTGGTGTTTTAGACCATGTACATCAGCAATAACATGTATTTACTCTGATTATTTACAGCTGTTTGATTTTACTCTTGAACCTGAGGAAATGAGTCAAGTGACAGCCTTGAATAGAGGCTGGCGTTACATTGTGCCAACCATTACTGTAAGTTTCCCAACACAACATATAACAGAGCAGCTAATTTTTTACATTTGGTAAATGTTTGTATCCAAAGCAAATTGTGCAAATTGTTACTTACCATTGTGTACCATTGTGTAATTTTTGTTCATTTTTAAACAAAACTGTTATAGATTGCAGCTTTAAATATATTAGGGTTTCTTTAAATAAAATAAATATTTTTTTTATTCATTTATTTTAAAATTGGGTGTTATTTTTTCTGTTTATTTCTTGCAGGTTGATGGAAAGTCTGTACCTCGGGATGCAGGACATCCTCACTACCCTTTTAATGACCCCTATTAATACACACTTGTGCAAGATTATGTGCAGTATGTGTAGATATAAACAATAAAACTTTGTTACATATTGGTATAATCTTTTGCATTTTCATGCAACGGACACATTCTCAGCATGCGTCCATTATAGTTAGTCTAAATAAAGCAAAACATCAAAACATTATTTTTTTATTAAAAAATCTCGTAAATAATGTTACAATGCAATAAAATCTATAAAAAGGCTTCTGAAATGCATTGTCCCAGTCATCACTATCGGAGCTGCAATACGGTTACTTGCCCTTTAAAATGATCTCCCGCGTTTTGCTGATAGGGTCGTAGTTCAGCGGAAGTACAGCTTATATCCGTATTTAAAGGCGCCAACAAAGACTTGTTTAGGAGCAGCTTCACAAACCTGCCATCTTTTACGTGTAGCATTATACACACATCATCCAGCAATCCATTACAATATTTACACTAACGAAAATGCCAGAGGAAACAGCAGCTGCTTTAACTGCCGAAAGGTAAAACTCATTTTTTAAGTGGAACGCGTCGTGACCACGGGAAACAGAGAAATAAGTTGCAAAAAGTCAAGTGAGAGATGTGGATGCTTGTTTTATTTATAACAGCTGCAGCAGCGTCTGTTGGTGCTTCGCATTCGCGATTAGCTTTGTTTCTCTCCCGCGCGCCACGCGATGTCATCACCGATCCCTGGTGTCATGTTAAGTTGTGCCGTTTTCGTTTAGTAGAAGAAGATTTAATATGCGCTATTTTTTAATTACTCGTAAATATGTTTAAAAAATAATGTTGACGCGCGCTCGTAAATGGCGTGTCAGTGAGTTTTTTTGCGCTGCCTTGTAATGGTTGCGATTTGCACGCGCGCTACAGCGCAGTTGTACCAAGTTATAAAGATGCAGTTAGGAGCCCAAATAAACTTTACGTTTGTATAAGGCGTTATTAGACTTGCGTTGTACTGTTAGGTTTTTCCGCGCGTGAATGGTAAGTTTGTGTTAAGGAATTTCAAGCGCAGCATCGCGGAGCAACTCGCCGCGTAACTAAAGTGCTTATTTATTCGCGTAACTAACTTTAGTGCTTCTTTACTCGCGCTGTAAACTGTTCAGGTGCTTATTAACAAAGCATTGTTGTGACTCTTTCTTAACTGTTTTTATCAACATGTCTTTACAGTATGGATGAAAAACCCTGCTCATCAAGTGCTGCTGCTGACAGGCGAGTTATCAATACTTTGAATCCGATTTAACTGCTTTTAAGTTTTGTTACAATGTATTTTTATTATATTTTTATTGCAGCTCCATCGATGTAACGGAGGAAGCAAAGAAGCTGATTGGCACAGGCAACCGGCACTTGGTGATGGGTGATGTTGTGTCTGCAGTTAGTGTGTTCCAAGAGGCTTGTGCCATGCTGTGAGTAGTGGTCTAAGATTATATGTATGTGATTGATAATGTTTATATTCACTTTAGAAGTCTGCAGTTAGTTATGCAATTTGTCAACTATATATATTGCATTCATATTAAATATGCTGATGGTGTTTGTTGTACATTCCATATTTAACGTACCTTTCCTCTCTTTAAGAGCTGAGAGGTATGGAGACACTGCTGATGAATGTGGGGAAGCTTTTTTCCTGTGTGGGAAGGCCCTTCTAGAACTTGCCAGGTATAGTGATTAACTAGAATTGTAATGGACTAAAATGACGACAACGTCTTAGAGATTGCATTGATTTAAAACATAACACCAATCAGAGTTTTGTCTGACCCTCCCTCTCCTAATAGAATGGAAAATACAGTGCTTGGCAATGCTTTAGAGGGAGTCCCAGAGGAGTCTTCTGAAGAGGGCGAGAAACAGAATGACTCCAAAATTGAGAGTGCAGAAAACTTGGATGGTTTGTATATTTAGATTTTTAGATGTTTATTGTATAAATTTTATTTTTCATTTTGTCTTGTGCATCTACATTACACCTAAAGGGCACTTTGTTTCACAGAAAACATTAAATTGATAGTCAAGAAATTACTGCTCAATAAACCAGCATAGAGAAGCTTTAAAGCACATTCACTTAAATTTAAGTCTAATTAGGACTCTTCTCAACGTGTTTAATCTTTTCTGCTGTGGTGCAGAGAAAACCAGAGATGAGCTTCGGGCACAGGTTTATGATGCTATGTCCGAGGACAAAAATCATTCAGAGGTAGAGAAAGAGGTGGGAGAGGGCAAGCAGAAGCGGGAAGAATTTGAGCAAGGCAAGCGGGAAGATGTTGAGAAACAGAAGGAAGGTGAGAAGAAACATGAAGCTGTTGAGAAGCAGAGTGAAGGTGAGCAGATGAAACCAGAGGAAGATAAGAAGAAACGACAAGAGAAAGAGGTGGAAGACACTAACGCTCCAAAGAAAGATGATGCGGCATTACCTACGACTGAGCAAAACCCTGCTGAAAATAAAGCAGAGAAGGCAAATGGTGTAGAAGAAACTTTGGAAAAGGAAGTCCCTGTGTCAAATACAGTAACTGAAAAGGCTGAAATGGATGAAAAGGGTGATGATCAAAATGGGAATGAAGAGTCTATGGAAGAGGAGGGTGGAGGTATTGGAGTGTGGATGTGGGGAGCACGTAGGAAATTGACTCTGTTTAACTTTCACCTGGTGAATGTTGGAAAAGCTTGAAAAGGGGGTCCACGCAGTATTTGCAATATCTGCAGTATCACTGAGGGTGCACATGGTGGTGTTTTTAATGTTATGTGGATTATTTAACTGTGCCAACATTTCAGATGATGATGACGACGACGACGATGATGATGACGACGATGAGGAAGCTGAGAGTGATGCAAAGGATAAGGTAACTTTTTTTTTTAAATGTTACCCTCCCTCTTTCTTTTTTCCTGGTTTAATTAACTGATCTCCTTAGGAAAGTGAGGATGAAGTTGGAAATCTTCAGTTGGCTTGGGAAATGCTGGAGGTTGCTAAAGTCATTTATAAAAGGTATGTTCTTGCTCTGTACCTCAAGTGCTTTAGAAGCTGGTGTATCCAGTAACTATAAAACTTTGTTTATAGAAAGGACAACAAAGAAGATCAGCTAATGATGGCACAGATCTGCCTGAAACTTGGAGAAGTTGGAGCTGAATCAGGTGTGTATGGTGGAATTCCTTCTCGAACCATTTTTGGGTTCTGGCTGCTATAGAATAACCATATACAAGTCTTATTAGGAGACACTAAAAGATGTTCTTTATTAGGTAACTACAGCCAGGCTCTGGATGACTTCAATGAGTGCCTGGCCCTGCAGCTGAAACATCTTCCCTCTCATAGCCGTCTTCTGGCTGAGACACATTACCAGCTGGGCACAACTTACAGTTACACAGCCGATTACAGCAAAGCCATCGAGCACTTCTCTAACTCCATTAAAGTCATTGAGAGCCGTCTCGGTAAGAAAAATATTATAGTAACTCTTGCTTGCAGTAACAGTTGCATGCTTGAAACCATAGACTCCTTGAAGCTCCTTGAGGCCTCTGAATGTTTGATTGCGGTTTCTTTTAAAATGAGCAGAAATGTTACAGCAAGAACCCGTGATTAAGACCGCTGTGTACTTTGTTCTCAGCTATGCTTCAGGAGGTGATCGACAAGGCGGAGGGAGCAGGGGCAGCACAAGAAGAGAAGAGTGAGCTTGAGGAGTTAAAACAGTTACTGCCAGAAATTAATGAGAAGATAGAAGATGCCAAAGAGAGCCAGAGGACAGCTGCTACAGCCTCTGCAGCCATCCATCAGACACTTGTATGTTTTTTTTCAACCCCTTATACATTGATTGTTCTCGTAGTGTTTGAGTTTTACCAATGCTTACGTTAGTTGGGACAACCTGGGAATATTGTTGGTATACAGAAACATGGTTCTTTCAGTATATGTACTGAAAAGGTGGTTACAGTGGCAGCATGGTCTAGTTTGAAATGTTTGTGTTAGGGAGGAGCATCCACCTCATCTGCATTCCCTGCTGAAAATGGTGGCCCGTCTTCTGCAGCTAGTCAGGTTAGTTGATGGTGTGACTTATCTGCCGTCACAATGTTCTTTGAACAAATGAGCTCTAGAGTGATCGTATTAGTTCAAAATGTGTGTGTGTGTGGTGTGCATCCTTAATGCCTCTGGTTTCGTTTCAGATTGATGTGAGGCCAGCTGTTGGTGCGTCATCAAAATCTGCTTCAGATATTTCTCACCTCGTCCGTAAGAAGGTTTGTATCCATCCGCTGAAATATTAAGTGCCTTCATCTTCGCAGTAGTAGTTAAACTAGCATGCTTCCATGTACTGCATTGGTGCATGAAGGGTGAATCTTGCCCTGATCCTAAAGCAACATCTGTATCGCGCCTCTCCTTTAGTTGATGCTTATGCATGCTGGGTCATGAGCTGAGGTTTTAAGACTCTGTTTGTTTGATTTTGGTGTTCTGCGCTTCAGTGGTGGTTGTGCATTGAGTGCGTCTTGGCATATTGTAGTTGTGGCACGGTGTTGAAGTGGCCGTGTGTGCTTGATTTAGTTGCATAGGAGAAAAGTGCAAAATAAAGTGCATGTTCTGTCCTGCTTTGTTCCTGCACAGAGGAAACCTGATGAGGAGAGTCCAAAAAAGGACAGTGAAGCTAAAAAGACTAAACAGGAGACCTCAGTTAATGGCAGCGATGACTCCGCCCACAACGGCAATGGAGTCCAGAAGAAAATGGAACAGGAGGCGAGTTGCTAGGCTCATTGTTTTCTCCTAATAGGGTCAGAAGAGGGTCCTCATGACTTCCTGGTTCAGGATGGTGCATTTACTTTATTACCGTACACCAGGGATTCTTGACATAAGATCTTTGTTTTGACCCAAGAGACGTACCTGCAAAACTGTGAAATACGTTTGCATGGCAATTAATTACTTTTTTAAAAATGTTTGCGATTACAAAATGGTCACACTTTAACAGGCACACAACATGGTTTCAACAAGGATGTTTTCTTTATCGTAATTGACTATTACACTGGTTCCTATTTCTTGTAACCCTTACAAGTATATCCTGGTAAATGCTGTAGAAACTGGTATTTTGGGCAGAAACCTTTTTCTTATAACAAAAGGTAGTTTTGTAATACCAAAGACCAATTCTTACCGCTTCTTGCTTTGTTTGGTGATTGGCATAAACTTCTCAAGCTGACCATTTTCCATCTCCTTGTTTGTACCTCATCAAGGACTGTTACAGAGGACTTTACAAAATAATTGTTTATGGTACTCCCGTTTCTGCTTGCTTACTGTGTCATTACAAACCGTATGATAGTTAGGAATGAACCGCTTTGTTCTCTTTGGAAAATACTTGTGGCTTTTTAGCTGCAGTTGTGTTGCTGCCTGCATTGTGGGAGCTCCTCCCTCTTTCTGAGAATTTATGGAAAAATGGGCCTTATAAGTGTATCAAAGTTTGGTCTTCCTGTTTGGCTGCTGTTTAGTGGCAAGTGGGTGACGTACTGGGTGTTTGTTGCACCCGACAGCTACTTTAAGAATTTTTGGTGAGTTTTCTGCTGTGAACTAAACTTGTTCTTGTCACTTTAATTCTTTAATCGTACTTTATAACTCTGGCTTTGGTCATGGTCCATAAAGACACTGATATGACATGAGTATGTCTATGAGTTTCTATGAGAGCATGTTATGGTTTCTTCTCTTTAATTCTACATTAATCTAGTCCCTTAAACCTTTTTAATCTGATTTCTTGGCTACTTGTATTTAATTTTCATGTTCCCTTTCAGACAACCAATTCTTCCTCTGTGGAAACCTCAGCGTGATGGGCTTTTCCTGACTGACCACTTACCTTCCAACCAGCAGAGCATGCCTGACTCATTCTTCATGAACAACTTTGTCTTTGTTTTGTAAATAAAATGTTTTTGTCTGTTCAATTTTGTATAATTGTAGTTATCTTTCAATAAATGATTTGCATACGTGAGCACTGGTGGTTTTTCAATTAACATTACTGACTAAAAATAACTGAGTAAGGGAAGGTCAGAAGTCTTTCCAAAAGCTTTAGGAGTACAAACTGAGTTTAACAGTAGGCTTTAAAATGAATTTAGGTACATTTTTATTTGCATAGAAACAAAAACTTTAAGTCAGATTAATACAAGACATCCACAATTTTTACAATAAATAGATTTGAAACATTTAAATGAAATTGCTAGGACAGTATGCTTAACCATGTGAATAGTCATTTGTTAAATACGTTAACCTATAATGTCAGCCTCTAATTGGACTCTAAGAGAGAACACCTGAATCTGTGGCAGTGAAGAAGGTACCAGACTGGATGAGGGTTGTAATTTATGTTTTAGTTCATGGGTTGTCAGCATTGTAGGTATTGTAGTATTGTAATGTTTTCTGAAAATGATGAGGTTGTAGGCTCATCAAACTGTGCTAATATATTTAGACAGTCTTGTCTTTTCATACCATGGGTGGGTACTTGTAGTGGCTGATGTTGCTGGGATCAATCTTTGCAAGGGTCTGTACATCTTCGTCATGAGCATTTGTTACCCGAACAAAAAGTTCCATGTTGCCCAGCTAAAAAAAAAAATCAAATATTGATTTGACATTTTGGTTTGATAACAGTGACAATCCACAGGCCATTGTAGTGAAACATCAGGCAAGATAGACAACACAACTTGTGTTTTTTAATTTCTAGTATTTGGTGAACTAACCTGAGGCACAGAATTTAGTTGAGCTGGGCTAAGGGATACTCGAACAGGGAGAGAGCGGAATGGAAGCCTCCAACAACCACTGTGAACCTGGTTGTGCTGGTCAAAAAGCTCAAGCTTAGCCCAGCCTAAAGACACCAACCCCCCAACATTGTGGTTGTATAAACCTAGACCTCCAGGGGCTTGGATCTCCATGACCAAAGAGAGATTTGGAGATGGCTGTATTCTGTATAAAGCAGTTTTTACAAGTTTTTAGATATACACGTACTAGTCTACATATTTTTTAGTATAAAAACTATAAATGATCTTGTTATGCCTGAACTACCCTGGAACAGGCTGCTTGACAGCTATTATGGCATAGTTTCCAGGACTACTGGTGGATGGGCAGTGCAGTTCCCCTGCAGGCAGGCATTGCACAGGTGGCATGGGGGTGGTTTGTCCCAACTTCTGCCCATTACAATATAACCCTGCCAACAAACGCACTGAACTCAGAGTAGCTTCTACACCCATCACTAGGTCATAGAAGATCACAAGGCCATCCCTGTATACGTACACAAATTGAGACAATAGCTGTTTTATTATTATTATTATTATACAATTTTAATATTACTGTGATGTATGAAGTGTGACGTGTACTGTTCACTTGAAAGTGAAAGAAATAATGAAGAGAGTAAGAGGAGAGAATTTGTCTTACACAGGATCATAAAGAGCAGGACCAAGGGTTTCCACTGGAGCAGTGACATGTGGATACATTAGTTGAGGCTGCTTTGAACTTTGATCCTGCTATAATGGTAAAACACAATTTTACAGCTACATGCCAATATAACAAATTAATGTTCAAAGGCCTTTTTTTAAAAGTAATAAGCCTTCATTTTTAAAATGAAAAGACATAATTAAAGTGTCACCAGAGTTGAAATACATACTAAAGTTCTTTGATAACATAAATATCACTCCTTTAAAAGGTATCTAGAAATTTTCCAGAAGGTTCTGTCAGTGTGACTTCTGAGAACACCAAAATGATGCCTGAAGTATCTTTTTAGTTGTTTCCTAATGTTTTCTTTCAGCTCACCAGTGGTAGAGCAGGGTGTTTTAGGGCCAGAGAGGGTCCAGGAAATACAGGTGAAGTGGGTGGAGTAGGGGGTGGCATTCTTTCTCTCCCTTTTTCTATTTCTCTTCTAAGATGGGCAATTTCAGCCTGGAGGCTAGCCATTTGATGAACATGGTCCTTCTGCAAAATACTGAGGCCTGATTGAACAATTACAAAAAACAGATACTACTTATCGCTTTATTTTGCACATAGGATGTGATTCTCAAGATGCCAGATGGAACAGAGGAACAGAGATACCATGCTCTCCTTTGTGCCTGTCCCTGGCCAGCTGGATTCTAAAGATTTCCTCCTCAAGCCTCTGGTTCTCCTGCTCCACAGCCAGAACAACAGGGTCAAACAATTTGTGAGGAGACTGCATCCCTGGGTACAGAAATGAGACACAAGCCTGGGTCTTTAAAATTAGTCTACAAGAGCCCCTATAGCCATGCTTAAAAATGTATTGTAAAGAATTTAGGGTTAGCAAAACATCAAGCCAAGTTTTATACTTTTATAACTACAACGTTTAGTTGGTTAAAATTAACCAACCAGTGTGGACACTTGCTGGTTCTCGAATTTCCTCAAAGGTAACCGCAACTGTACTTTATTCTGCTAATCTGTGTAACCTTTATACACACAGTATTTTTTTTTTTTTTTTTTTTACATACATACATTACTCACTTTTTACTTTTGTCCTGCCGTCAGCTTTAGGTCTTGTCTGCTCCAGTGTCAGAGCTTCGGCTTGGAGATCATGCATATGGGCCAACACATCTGGATCAGAACCACCTGACTGCATATATGCAAGATGCAAAGCTCTGTTACAAAAAGGAATAAACATTAAATTGTAAGTGTTGAAGTGATGAACAAACATCTTATGAGCTTTAAATGGCTAATGTGCTCTAAATGGTTGCTAAGGTGTTACCAAATGGTTAGGTGGCTGCTAGGGCTGTCAGAATGGCTGTTAGTTGCATAAACAAAGTTCCTAATGCTGAGTCTTAAGAACTAGTCTGATTAACCAGCCATTAGTTAGGGCTAAACAATCTTACTTTTGGGATTTAAATTAAAGTTTACCTTTTCATGTAACTGACTAAAAAGTTATGACCAGTCTTGAGGATAAAATGAGATAACTAAGACTAATCTAAGCAGTTTATGCAGCTGCCCCCTGGATGGTTGCTGGTTGTTTAGGTGTTTTAATCAAATGCTCTGCAGTATGATGAGGGGTTGCTAGTGGTTACAAAGTATCTGTACTGTTCAGATCCTTCCTTCAAGTCCATGAAACTTTCCTGTCTGCTTTATGGTTCACCAGACAATATTGATAAATCTGATTGCTTAGACAATAACAAGCACACCTCTGTTTAACAAGCCACATGACCTGAAGTTGCATTCATGTCCCTAGCACAAGCAATGGTAACACTGCTAAATGAAAACCAACCTTATCTGGGCAGAAAGGGGACCATCCACAGAGATCAGGTTAAAACTGATATGTTGTGTTTTCTTGTCCTCTGGTGGGTTAGAAGACACCTTGTTTGGATTAGGCCTGTGACATCAACACAGTATTACCAAGTATAATTAGTAATTAACATGCATGAAGCAATTGACCTTCTCTGCAAACTTTCTCTTGTCTTCCTCCCTCAAACCTCTTAATTGAGCTGATGTGAGAGCTGAGCTGATGTAGCATCTCCTCGTTTCTCTGTTCTTGATATCTCAGCTCATGCAGCGCTTCCTCCAGATGAACTGTCCTGTCACGTCCTGCCAGCTCTGCAAGCTGCTGCTCAATCTCTGGGCAAACATAAAAACACATCATCTAAAGAGTAAAAACAGACAGTACTTGACATCAGTCTATGGAATCCCTTAAAAGTACATGAATTGTGTGCAAATTATACTATGACTTTTGGACGGTCAGCTTTGTTAATAGGAATTTTATAGGAAATTTGTGGGTCGAAATCTGTTGAGGTTTATATTATACAAACCAAATTATCCATTGGTGCCCATAGCTAAATAGTAGTCAACTCTTAAATACTTAACTCTATTGGTTAAGTTTTGTTGCTATGCAGATGTGTAATAAAGTGATAATGCAGTATGTTCCCCTACAAAAAGTATGTTTATTCAAAGGTGCTGTTAGTATTTTTTTAAACTAAAACTAAGAAAGCATACTTTCCATCCACTTTTTACATACTTAAAAATATACATACTCAGAGAAGCATAGTTGTAAACTAGTTGTGTACTCAATGTTTTCTACTGTTACGCTAAAAGTATACTTAAAAGTACACCGTGTATTGATAGAGTAAATGCGTGTCCAAAATATGTAGCTTTCATTTATCATTATTACATGTTGACCAATAGAGAAACTCACCCTCTTTCTCCCTCTCCAGCTGGTGGCTGTGCTCCCTGATCTCAGCCAATCTCTGCTCATGATGCTTAAATAATTGATGAGACCTCTGCTCCTCAGCCCTCCTCTGGGGTACCTCAGAGACCCAATATTTAACATGCATAAAAACACACTATTCATATTAAAAACTTTTATACAATTAGATATGTAGAGTGGAGTGAAACTGACCTCTGTTTGACTTCTGGGCAGGCTTTTTTCAACAGACATCCTCAGTTTTTGAAACTGAAATAGAAGGTTATCAAATGTAAGTGTAAGTCCACATTTAACTCCATTATGACTGCATGTGGTCCTGTACCTCTTCGGTGAGTTTGATTAAAGAATTGTTTTCTGACATGCTGTCCTGTGGTTTATCTTGTAGATTCTTTCTCTGAGCCACTGGCTGGTTCCTCTGTTCCTTCAGCTGGCCAGTGGAAGTGGTATATAGACATTATTAATTACATACCTTTGGCAAACAGCAAGCAATTGATGTTTCTATAGTCCTGTAGCTCAGTTGGTAGTTCATGGCATTAGCATCTCCAATATCATGGGTTTGACTAGTAATGCTGTTGTTCATACCTAATTTTTCAGTCAGAAGAATTTCATCGCCATGGCTTGTGAGCATTTTGCTCAAAACCAATATCTTAAAATGGCAGTGAAAGTTTTTATTAGTTACCATGACTATTAGGCCTTCTGGTCTAAAATGTCCCCTAACATTTTCAGGATTTCCATGAATGTAGAAACCCAGTAGTATCTTTGTACCCTGTAGTATCTTTGTAATTTGGCACAACTGATACAAGTAAACAGGCAATTAACAGGCTTTGAGAGAGAACGATGTGTTAATGTCATGATCTGTGTACTGACTGAATGAGAACCTTACCATGAAAATTCTCAGCATTTATAGTACACAGACACAATAAAATGGAAATCACATCATTTTCATTCAAAAGATATTTGCTTTATTTTTACATTATTCAGTTGCAGTGTTCTGATTGAAGAATTAAGCAGCATTAAAATACTTACAATAATTAAATCGGGTGTCTTTGCCCTTGTAGGATGCATTGTCTTCACGGATGCTTTTGCTGGTTCAATCCGTCCCATCTGTACTCTCCAGAGAGATACTGGGTCTTTCAAATCAATGCCAATGCAGAATTTAGTCTTGTGCTTATCCAGGAGTTCAACAGAATGAAATGCCATGTTACACTTCTTACAAATTAACTCCCCCAAACCTTCCATCTCCTCACAGAAAAATTACTACTGTTATTACTGTTATTAAAACCAAACAGACTAATTGACAGTTTTCATGAATACTTGTTGGGTTATTTGCCTGGCAAGCATGCACTACTTTTGTTGACTAATGAGGTTTTGTTTGTTGGTTACAATCACCTTGGAAAAGGGGAGTGATAGAGAATGGGTGAGGTTAGAGCAAGAGATATCCACTCCTTGAATTTTTAATGCTTATTATTGTTTGTGTGCTTTGCATGGATATTTTGAACATTACCATCTGTCTTGTTACAGATTAAAAACAGTTCCCCTGTAAGTAGAAAACGAAAGGCTGGACATGTTTGGCAAACTGATGCAAAATATTTATTACAATTGTTTCTCTGATTTTTTTCATTTTGATGCAGTAGTTTTTGTTGCTTTGTCTCATACAGATAAATCCATACATGACACCTTTTTATCTGCTGAAATGTGTAAATAATGTTATCAAAATGATCTTAATCTTCCAAAACTCACCATTATTTATTCTTATATTTTTTTACAATCCACCCTGAATATCAAGGCTGCAGAAACAATATAATGCAAACAAAAGAAAAAAGAACTATTTATGTGGGAATTTTTACAGCTGTACCAAAATTAAAAAATAAACTTAAACCTGTGATAAAGCAATTTTTATACCCTATCAGCAAAAACAAGGTACAAAAAGAAGATGCACAATTTACACCAGCAGTCCCTCATGAAATAAATAACTTTTAAAGATGGCTCTCTACTGTCAGCAGCAGGGATAGAACCTACCATCCAGATGTGACTTTCAAATTAAGTGTGTAAGGAACATAGCAGAAAAAAGCGTGCAAGCCATCTTGCTGAATCGGTGAAAGTTCACAGTAATTACAAACCATTGCTAGCTTGGATCAATTCCTGCATCATAAATATTACATAAGCCCAATAATGGTTAATGCTTTTCTATTTCATTGGATAGATGTTTTTTCATAGGGTTTTCTGATGGAATATGATTTTTCAAACCTTTCTTGTATTTATTGTACAGCCCATTTTTCATCTACATGCAATGGCTGCAAAGCTTTGGGAAATGATTGCCACAGCATTATTTCTGTAAGCATGAAAGCATAAGAACGGCTTTTATAGAATAACTCTGAAATGTTCAGGATTTCAATATGGTTCAAATCAATCTGTTTAAATCGCTTAAGGAAAAACTTTTGACACACCATATATGGGCAAAAAAGAAGAGTTTGTTTATATCTCTGTTTTGAATGAACAGAGACCCTCAACAGAACCCAGCCTCAGTGAATTGAAAATCTTTAAGTTGGACAGTTCTCCAGAACTTAACATAAAACATTAGACCCTTCCATCCAAACATTACCTTTATTCAAAAGCCAGCTCCTGACAAACTCTTCCATAAGCTAGGTTTCAAATCTAACTTTTAAACATCCTGTAAGGTATGCTCACATATGTACTTGGCAAAAAGATGAATTCAGGAATATTAGTATGATTTTGACATTGCAGAATGGGAAGTGAAAATCAGTAGAGTCTGGTTCAACTGGAGCCAGAAATGGACTGATGTTCTAGCTGCCAGACCACACGACAGTCCACTGAACGTTGCTTTAGTTCTTCCTTGCTGCAGCGAGAACAGGCTTGAGTTCATTTCTATGAGGGACTGGTAGCAACGTCGCAGCTGGCGGCTCACAATGATTGTTTCATCTTAACACTAATGCTACGAATTGTTTTCGCGAAAAGGAGAAAAAAATTTAGAAAGGTGTCAAAGCCATTGTATAGAACATTCAAGATGATGTCATATTTCACGGTAAATCACGGTTATAATTGGTGTTATTATGAATTAGTCTTTTCCCCCCAAGCAAAACAAAAAAGATCTGGTGGAAGTGTGCGTGACTTATTTGACATTGCTAGTTCAGGATAAAGAACAAACTGCAGATAAGGAAACAGAGAGGGGAACAAAAAAAATCAAATAGAAAGACATTGCCTATGAAATGACAAGTGAATGCTTTTTCTCTCCAACTGGGATATGACCAACGTTCCTTGTCCATGAAAAGAAGCTTTTCTGTTTTACTTCAGTTTGAAATAAATGGGTGTGATGGAGGAGAGAGATTCAGAGAAAAAGAGAATCGGGAATGGGGGAGGGGTGTTTAAAGCCACATTAGGTATCATCATCATCATCGGAGGTCTGGCTGCTACTGCTCGTCTCAGACTCTGAGCCCTCTTCCAGGCCAGGATTAGGGGTGTTCCTCCAGGTTAGCAGGGCTCCAGTGCGTGGCTTAAGAAGCACACCATTACGTCCCAGACCAATCTTCTTCATCTGACACAAAACACATGTATGGTCAGTGATGGACGAAACATGTTTGGTTGGTTAAATGATCTTGATTTTCTTTTGCATGTTTGAGCGTGACCCATACCTGCTCAGTTTTAGCTTGAAACTCTTTGAGTTCATCTTCAGTAAGGGGCTGGAAGTTGTCATCATTTTCTGGATATTCCTGCCAACCCATGGCCTTCAGCAACCTGTTACAGAGAGCGAGTATGTAGATTATGGAGCCGTCTGTTTGGATAGATGACTGTGCGTCTCTGTTCCAAAACCTACTGAGGCATTACTGATGTATTGCTCTAGTATTTTACGACGCCTTGTTTTTTTAATTTCGTAGAGAGCTAGGCTGCTAACTAGATTTTGGAATACAGCTTTTGTATGTGGCTTGTGTCTGATGGTAGAGAAGGGGTTTAAGTATGTGTTCACTCTGACCTGTGTTCAGCCTCCAGAGAGCTGGACAAGTGCTCTGTATCTGAGTCACTGAGAGAGTGGGAGACGCCGTTCTCATGACTTTCTCCAAATTCTTTTGGTTCAGGGGTGTTTGGCTCTTCCTATACACAAGGACAACCCGTACAAAATGGCTTTAGCAAACATGAATCGGAATCAAAATTTTTGGCAAATATTTGGTTGAAGCGTTCCAAGATTGCAATGAAACATTTTGCTGTATCACATTCCCAATGGTGATGTTGCATCCAATATCAGCAGGGTGGCGATTACCCTGTCCTGCATTACCGTGTTGACATGCAGTTCAACAGTACAATTGTAAGCATGTTATTGCTAACTACATGCTTACTAAAAGCGATAACTAATGCATCAAACTAATGCAACATTGCAGTGCCTTGCAAAAGTATTCATACCCCTTGAACTTTTCCACATTTTGTCACATTACAACCACAAACTTAAAATGTTTTTATTGAGATTTTATGTAATAGACCAACACAAAGTAGCACATAATTGTGAAGTGGAATGAAAATAATACATGGTTTTCAAAATGTTTAGCGAATAAAAATCTTTGTGGTGTGCATTTGTAGTGAGCCCCCCTGCGCCAATACTTTGTAGAGCCACCTTTCGCTGCAATTACAGCCGCAAGTCTTTTGGGGTATGTCTACATCTAGAGACTGACATTTTTGCCCATTCTTCTTTGCAAAATAGCTCAAGCTCATTGTCTGCTGGAAGGTGAATCTCCTTCCCAGTCTCAAGTCTTTTGCAGCCTCCAACAGGTTTTCTTCCAGGATTGCCCTGTATTTAGCTCCATCCATCTTCCCATCAACTCTGACCAGCTTACCTGTCTCTGCTGAAGAAAAGCATCCCCACAGCATGATGCTGCCACCATGTTTCACAGTGGGGATAGTGTGTTAAGGGTAATGATCAGTGTTACTTTTTTCGCCACACATAATGCTTTGCATTTATGCCAAAAGGTTCAGTTTTGGTCTCATCTGACCAAAGCACCTTCTTCCACATGTTTGCTGTATCCCCTACATGGCTTGTGGCAAACTGCAAACGGGACTTCTTATGTCTTTCTTTCAACAATGCCTTTCTCCTTGCCACTCTTCCATAAAGGCCAGATTTGTGAAGAATGTGACTTATAGTCCCGTGGACAGATTTTCCCACCTGAGCTGCGGATTTCCTTAGCTCTCCCAGAGTGACCATGGGCCTCTTGGCTGCTTCTCTGACCAGTGCTCTCCCTGCTCGGTCTGTCAGTTTAGGTGGATGGCCATGTCTTGGTAGGTTTGCAGTTGTGACATACTTCATTTTTGGATGATGGATTGAACAGTGCAGTGCTCCTTGAGATTGCAATATTGGAAAAACTTGGGATATTTTTTTTTTATAACCTAACCCTGATTTAAACTGCTCCACAACTTTATCCTTGACCTGTCTGGTGAGTTCCTTGGTCTTCATGATGCTGTTTGTTCACTAGTGTTCTCTAACAAACCTACATACTGAGACTAAATTACACACAGGTGGACTCTATTAACTAATTAGGTGACTTCTGAAGGCAATTAATTGCACTGGTTTTTTTTTAGGGGTATCAGAGTACAGAGGGCTGATTACAAATGCATGCCACACTGGTTTCAGATTTTTGTTTGCTTAAAATTTTGAAAACCGTATATTTTCATTCCACTTCACAATTATATGCTACTTTGTGTTGGTCTGTCCCATAAAATCTCAATAAAATACATTTAAGTTTGTGGTTGTAGGATGACAAAATCTGAAAAAGTTCAAGGGGTATAAATACTTTTGCAAGGCAATGTATATACCTTCATACTTTTTAACTGTCATCAGCAACATCTCATAGACAAGTAATAAGAGCTGAATTCATCCACACCTCTGCTGGAGCTCCAGGGCTGTGGCAGCCACTCACATCCCCGTTCCTCTCGTCCTTCAGCCCCCGCAGGAACTCACTCTTACGGTCTGTGCTGCGCCGCATCAGCTTTAGCCGTGAAGGGGTGATGTCTATGGGAGGGGTGGTGCTGGAGGGTGGCTACAGAGAGTGAAAGTGAAAATGCTAGGTGAGTAGACATACTGATTTTGTGGATATAGATGATAAACATGCCAAGAAGCAAATAAAATGTTTATCAAACATTTTAGTCATTTGGTTTGTTTTGTAAATGGCCAAATATAGTGATGCTATAAAACAGCAATATTTCTATTTGAAGTATTTAGTAAGACTATCAAAGGTGTCAAGCTTATACTTAATATCGCAGTTGGTTAAACTCAATCATTATCATTAACAATCATTAACAAACTCAACTGACTCTCAATCTCAAATGTACCAATCACTGCAGTTTAACACAATCAACTATGCCATTACCTGCTTATGTGTTATTGCACATCTTGTGAACTGTATTGTACATACAATCTGTATAATTTATATTTTATTTTATATATATATATATATATATATATCTATATTTTTGTGCAAATCTCATTACGTGAATTCAAAATTGTACTATCTGAAACACTCTCTGCTGCACATGTGCTGGTGGTGACGTTTTTTTTTAAAGATATTATAACGATACTGCAGCCATACTTCAATCATAATAAACATTATTTAAATAAGCTTTCATGCTTGAACCTATCATACTATACCTCTTTAGAAGTGCCATGGGCAGGTGCACTGACAGGCGTCAGAGGTTTGGTCACAGAAACAGGGCTGGTGAAGGCCGAATCCCGCCCAGAGAAATGCAAACCCACTTTAGTTTCCCTTCCATTGGGTTTCCATGGGCCAGGCTACAAAGTTTCATTTAAATGCAGAAAATGATTTCATAGTCTGTTAAACAAATGCCCTGCTAATTCATTTTAATAAGGAAAGTGTATACACACAAACATCCCTTAAGAAAAAAATCTGGTGTTCATTATAAGTAATGGAGTCAAATAAGTTTATTAAGTGCACTAAATCACTAACATCACATGTTATTTTTAGGTCCATTGGCTCCGAATGTACCTTGCTGGGGGCAGTGGCAGGTTTGGGCACCAGATTCTTGTACACACTGGGTCCAGTAATGGGGACTTTAGAACCATTGGCGGGTAGAGAGCCAGCACTGGCAAAGCCAGCAGAAAAGGCAGCACTGGGGTCCTCCTTAGACACCTTCTTAATGACCAGCATCTTAGACACAGCCTGCTTAGGGGGGTTCTCTGTAACAGAGGAATCATTTACATTAGTGTGTAATGCATGGCACTGTTTTCTGCTACAAGTCAGGTTTGGTAACAACAAATAAGTTTCAAGTATGCAAGTTATGCATTTGTACTTCATTGTCTTGCATATACAGGGTGCCAAACATTTCCAAACATTTAAATGCAAATCAGGCCAATATTAACACTTGGTAAGATTTGCATTTGATGTATCTGGAACAAAGTGACCACATAAATTAAAGGATTTTTTACCCCATACTCCCGCTGGAGTCCCGACAGTACGAGCCTGACTCACTGGCTTTCCAGTTGTCTCTGGATTCAAGGAGGGCTGAAATTTGAAAAGGGAACACGGAAAGCAAAAGCTCAATATACTGTCAGTTCCTGAATGGAATGTGAAGTATGACAAAACTAAACCTTTCTAAATTACATAATCATTTTACACATGCCTAGTATGGGTGTGATCTCACTTCAAAAGCAAAGCAAAAAATACTACTACGCACAAAGTCCTCATCGACAAACTTGAGCTTGTCGTCGTTGCGTTCCTCATCAGAGTATCTTTCCTGATAAGGGCCACCTTTGCGTGGATGGAAGTTTCCATTACGCTGTCTGTGTCCCCCTTGTCTGTCCCTCTCGCCTCCACCCCGTTTGATATGCCTAGCATGGTGGTGGTGAGGACCCTCCTGGCCCCTCTGTACCCCATGCCAGCTGGGGGTCTCCTTCCACCCTGGTCCACCTCCTAATCCCACCTGACTCCCCTTCGCGACACCAGAGTCTACAGAGTCATGCCTCAACAGAGATGGCTGCTGCCACCCATCGCCTGAAGAAAGAACCAACACAGCTGTTACATAAAGCAGGTCAGAAACATGCAGGCAAGCTTGTGTAAAGGCTCTGCTACCTCCTGGAGCTCTGAGCGGGTCGTTGTTGAAAAAGCCATCAGAAGAGTTGTGTCTGCGGCGGTTTACTCCCGGCCGACTGTCTCCGCGAGGAAAGTGCTCTCCATGCTTCTCAAGGGGGGCAGCTGGGGACTAAATCACACACAAATTAAACGTCTATTAGCTGCATTTAGCCATCACAGACAGCTTCAACATTAACACACTTATTTTAGAAAAGAATGATTAGGCTTTGAACTCAAAAGAAATAAGACAGGCTTTGAGCCACATTGACCTGAATTTAAAAAAGGCACAAAGTCAACACAAGGTCATAACAATAAGTTACAATACCTTGGCGGGCTGAGGCGTGGAGAAGTTAAGCCAGGCAGGAACAAAGTCATGCTGCGCCATTTAGGTCCAGTGTCTCCCGTCAGTGGATGGAGGCATCAAACCTCATGGCCTGAACTATAAATGCGAGTGACATTTGACATTTGTTTTCAAACTGCTTTGCTAAACATTCCTGTCTGACATTGGTCTGTTAAACAGATCCTGCCCCAAACTAACACCAATGGTCGAGCCACTGTTGTTGCTGTGTTGGGATGCTCAAACAAATGAGAAATGAAAGCATCACAAAGCCACAATGTTTATATTGTTTACACTTGTTTTAGGAAAATCAACATTAGAATATCTTATCTCTTTAAATTAAAGGTGCCCGACAGACATCACTAAAAATAGGTGTTCTGAGAAGTCACACCTGTCTCTGTGACCTAGTCACACCTATCTGCCCTAGGTTCTATAAAGTCATGGGGTCAGCCCATGCTTTTTTAACCAATCAGAAAAGCTCTGTTTGTGACTCACTGGGCATTTTTGGGTTTGCTGACACGTTTTTAGAAATCTTTAAGGTTTCATAAGTCGGCACTGTATACTTTAAAACTTTTGTGTGGACAAGACAGCACATTCTTGATTATGGTTAAATATCATAGGCTAATTAAAGGTTAAACATAAATTTAAGGTAAACAGCACTAAATTCCATCTTTCATTAGATAATGGGGTTACCCATTCAGAATGCAAAGTAAACTATACCAAATTTCGAGTTCCAAATAATTTATATGACTACTTACCCCAGAGACAAAGGCTCTGTAGTTCGATGGCCCTGTCCTTGACTGTTTCTGTATAGAGGGCCCAACCAATGCACTTGCACAGGCTCTGGAGCCTCAGGATACCAGCAGCTCCTGCCACAGGCAAACTCCAGTTTCCAGGATGGTGAGGCGAAAGTGAAACTTGTGCAGCCGTCAAATTCCCACACAAGATGATGGAAGAGATCAATTTGGCTGGTGTGTGATTATGGAAGAGTAGTGGATGTGCTTGATCAGTAATGCCTGAGCAACTCTCCCGGACACCCTTTATTTACTGACGAAGACAGTGTGCATTCAGTGAGACTGAATGAAAAAATCAAATGTCTTTTGGAACAGTGCTCTATCCGTTTGAGTCTTGGGTCGACCAGTCTCTTTTTCCGGGGGCTTGTGGTAGCAGCACACCGTGCCTGCTCTGACACTCAGAAGCTTCTTTATGAACTCATTTTAAGATAAAGATACACACAATGACAAAAAACTGGGAGTGGGGCTGTACCACACAATGCTCTTTTGAAGAAAGTGGCGATATAAATGCGTTCACCTCATCAAAACAGTCGAGGTGCTACGTCAGGGCAAAAAGGGGTGGGGGGCTGATTTGTCACATCACAAGAGTAAAGAGTGCTTTATGTTATGAAGTCATGAGAATTGCTTGGGTCTTCAACAACTCATACTTTAGATGATTTAGTGAGCCGAACAATTAATGAAACGACTTTCATCTTTAATTCTTTCCCTTCATGACTGATAAATGGCTGGTGAACCAAGTAAATATGATTTAATTCCTAACAACACTTCCAAGCTTCCAGTTCATCAAATCAGAGTGGGGTTCCACAGAGGAATAACTTGATGCCAAAGTGCACAAATTCTCAACAAAGATGTCGTTAAACACGGTGTGCCGTGCATTGGTGATTCAACAGCCACTTAATAAAAATGAATCAAAAGTGTTCAGGTGCAAGCAAGCCTGTGAAACAAGATGTAATCCAACTGGTATTATTGCATGTTGGGAGATCTTGGGTCTTTTGAAATCTCTGCAGTTGGAGAAGAAATCCAAAAAACTGTTCCTCCTCCAAATCTTCAAAATTTATCTGCAGACCAACTCTGTAAAACAGAACAAACAATATTTATATACGCTTAGTTAAATTTAAAGGGGGAAAATCATGACGCTCACCCTCTAGCTCCATATACAATGGTTAAAACCACTGTTTGGCCAACTTAATTTCTTTAGGCAAATGGGTGGATGACATGACATTAAGCAGTAACAAACAGTGCTCTGCGGTGTCAATGCTATACTTAACCTAAAACTACTTTTTCAGTTCCCTAATCATTTTTCTGCATGCACTTTTTATAACCTTGAATTACGATATATTTTTATACAGAATCAATTAAACTAAACAGGGTGAGGCTGAAACATGGTTTATATTGTGGGAATGTAAAAAAACTTACATCACATCACGTAAGGTGTACACCTTGGCCATAATAACTGATATAAAGTTTACCCCATATTGATGTTTAAAAAAAATAACACTCAGAAAGAACTGCTTTCTTATTATGAAAAAGATCTGCAACACTTCCTGCAAACTTAAGGCAAATCTGTCTGTGAGATTTAAGTCATTTAGGTTTCGCCTCATATCTGCCTACCTAGATATCATTTAGGGCATCGCAGGTGCGTAACGAAAGGCTACAATGTTGTGTAGGTTGGCATCCCACTAGGTTTTGAGACATGTCCCTTAATGAACTCTTAAAAAAACTACTGCAGCATGCAAACAACCCAAATAACAGAACTGACTAAGATTAGACTCCTTATCAGTACCTGCTGTTTATCTTAATGCTTAACATGACTAATCGTTTGTGTCAAAAATGGAAAGAAACATTTAGGCCAACGGCCACCCAACATCTAACTAACGCTACATGCATTGAACCTAAGGTCTTTCTAACGTGCAAAAACAATTACAGTAGCAAGTAAACTAAAAGAAGGCTAAAGTCAGGCTTAGAAGTAGCCAGAGAGTTAGCTTCCCGATACTAACTAGATAAAACTTGGACTTATTTTTAACGATAGCAAACCATTGTTTAAAATGTATATTTAAAAGTTCTAGCACATTCAAAAACAACTAAAAACAAAGCCATGACCCATGAAGAAATACGCATTTCTCTTTCTACTTACAGAATACTCGAAAGCACGACACGGCTAGCATAGTAGGCCATTCAAAGTGTGCATAAACCCTTAAGTCCACGATGACTGCTTAAATATAAGCTGTTTAAATCAAAGAAACTATATTTAAACATCCGCACAGCTCAGTGACTATGAGATAAAACTACTCATCATCAGAGTATGCGTGTTGTTTTAGCTACGGCGCGCGCTAAGCTAAGCTATACTAGCACTCCGAGCAGAAATAAAGTGTTGTAAAATGGCTCCCTCTCGGCACCAAACCACCGAATAAACAATTCGATATACACCTACCTTTTGATCCCTTGTCTATCCCAATAAGTTAATCAAAGACGATGATGCACCGCTTGTCAAGTCGATTTGACAGTTTGGAGGCTGCCGTATTTCAGATTATGTATTTTGTTTGTGTTTTTAAGCACAGTCGTTCCGACTTTGCCAATCCATCTAGCTTGTTCCTGTCTACTTCTGCACAGACAAGCTAATCGATCGCAGAGCAGAGCAGAGCTCGTCATAACATTCGCCTAAACTCCAGCCGGACAGTAGACTTCGTGAAAGATTAATATCGTTACTCAAAGAATGCTTTTGTCAATATCATTTTTTAGTTTATTTTTACAGTGCTTGAGAAGGAAGTTAAAATGTACATTTATGTAATGACAAAATCTAAAAACAGTAAAGCAACTAAAACTACTGCGACATGCTGGTCGTTTAACATTTGTATGTAAAGTCAGTGCTTAATGGTGCTTATTCAACGATTTATGGTTATGTACCGTATTTTCCCTCCTTTCTGTTTCCATATTTCTTATAGGGAGACTTGCTAAAGAGTCCGAAGTCAAACGAGGTGTTTTAAGTTACTTCACTGTTCGTGCAATACACGGAGTTAGATCGGTACTAAAGACAATGCTTGCAGCGTTGTAGACTGGGAACCCTCCTGTGATGCAAATTTGGCGCGTAGTCTCTACGACCAGAAGTCATCCCTTTAGTCCACGTTGTCTGATAGAATTTGACTGGGATTAGCAAACGTAAAGTAATGCAAAAGCAGACAAATATATTTTGCCCTATATGTTTAGTTTCCTACCTAAATATTTTCTCCTGTGCTGGCTGTACAATAAACAACCAACATGTGCCTTGTTCCGTCCAGCTATTTATTATTTACACTTATTGTGTGCGTTATGTATCATGTCTATAAGAGTTGATGTTAAAGACAAATACATTATATGGCGAGGGCAAAAAAATAACCCGTTCTCCACATTTCAGTTTCACAGCAATGAAAATTACTGCAAGCATATGTCATACTTCCTCTATTAATAAATTAGAGCACATTTAGTATATATGTCTGATGAAAGATTTAGCAAAGGACGGTCATAAATGTTGTACATATTTGATATGTTTTCTGTTGGCATATATATATATATTTATTTTATTATATTATTGCAAATACACATTTTATAATGTAATGAATAGACATATAATTTCTTTCTATACTTTCTAAATTACAATGTTATAAAAACAATATAAATAAATTGGGCTCATTTACTTTAAAAAGTAAAATACAGTTTTTCCAAATCTGTAATAAGTTTTATGCAGGGAAGGGCCACTGCCTCATGCAGGCAGATATGTGATGCCCTAGAATTGCCAGACATGTGCTGAAGCTTTAGCAAACTGACAAAGCAGATTACCAAGACACTTTGCTCTTGTTGCACCACTTTAGATCAAAACCAACACATCAGATTTATTCAGAGATATGATCCTCAGGTTTTTAGGCCTAAGTTGCGGCTTTAGTAAATGATCACACAACATGACAAATGTCGTTTTTCTATTATTTGTTGTTACTTAAGCAAAGTTTTATCCAGTAAAATATCACAGCCCCTTTCCCACCATTTAGTGTAAACGAATACTTATTCTCTATTCAGACTATACGTCTGGAAAAAAAAATATATATACATATACATACAATATATATATATATATATATATATATATATATATATAAGATTTTGAATTGTATATGCAACTGGATTGCCAGTGTGAACAGCTTTAAAAACAAAATTAAAATTAATCACTTTCGATCTTGCTTTGAGCAACCTGCAGAGACATTTCCGAAGGACTCTTATAAGAGCTTTACGACCATCGTTCGTGTTATTATGCGTCTGACTTCACATACTGTTCGCGTTTTAATGACCTGATTAATAAGCCCACTTTTTATCTTACGAGAATTAGGGTATTGTTTTTAAACACGTAGTGGTAGTTTACAGTCACAACATTTTACTGAAATAAAAATTAAAATAAGATAAATGCACTGCTTGCTCTGTGTTCACTGCTCGCGTGTTAGCTTTACGTCGATTTCAGTTTACCGACTGAGCATGGCATGCACTTTGATTGGGGTCATAGCAGAACTACTGAGAATTTAATAATATTTCATGTTTTGCAGGTAAAATGTTGGTAAATGAAGGAGGTAAAACTGCAGTCGCTGGCACAATTTAATGTGCTTTCCAATTTCATAAATATTCTAAGTATTAAATTGTTTGGACAGTTAATTCTGACTGATTTTTCTGTTTTAAATTTGTATGCCAGTCTTACCCTCTTATAAATTTCTCAGCAAACTATTTTTAATGGTTAATACACATTATTTGTTATAATATTTTGTATATGTATATTGCAGCATTAAATTTAAATGAGAACTGACACTACTAGACACTAATATATTGCTGTTTTATTATCACAGGGAAAGTTACATTCATACCATAATAATGGTGTTGTAAATTGTGTGTAAAAACAATAAAATCACTTTCAGTAGATGGCAGCAAAGACAAAGTAAAGTCGTTTTCACCGAAAACCGATATTTTCACATGGCCGTTATAAAACATCTGAGGGAAACAGCGTTCTTAGATCAGCCCTCCGCTTAACATGCAAGACTCCCCAGCTTAGGTTCCGCTCGTACAGACCGATCTCCGATCAGCATAGAAAACCGCGTCGATTCTGTTTCACGCTTGATCCGCTTCAGGAAGCTACTACGTTTTCACACACAGAAGAGCAACGACGAGACCGGTTGTGATTAACAATTACTTTCACTACGGAGCAGTTGTTTTCCGCACCTGACGTTTGAGGAATGTTATTTAAGGAGAAATGCAATGCGATATAATGATGCCTTTTAAATGTTTGTTTTGTTGTTATGCCTGAGATAACCGCAATATTGTAATGTGTAAGTTGACAAAGAAGTAACCAGCTGGCTGACTTCAGCGTCAGCCGAGCACGTTGAGAAAGCTGCAGTATTCAGTGTAACGTTGACCTGTCTTTATAAGCAGCGGTTAGTCAGCGTGTCATTTTGACAGACACGAAACTGGCTAATTTATTTACACGCGGTTTTTACACAGTCCCCTTATTTTAAAATCCGAAAGAGGTTTATTTTGCCGATTATGTTAAACTTTATCAGCTAGCAAGCTAGCGGCTTTGGAAGAGTTCCGCCGGTTGACTTTGCCGCGCTGAAACCGTACAGAGAATTGAACATAATACATCACTTAGGGATTGACTGACGTACCGTCATGGCAACTCGGATTGTTACTTAATAGTTAAGAGAATAACACAAAAGCCCGATGTCAGGAGGGCGATCCTGCGCTCGTCATTGATTCTTCCTTTGCGTTTGTGGATCAAAGTTGAGGAGAGGTTTGCTCACCATCAATAAGAGCAAGATGTGTTTCAACGTCTAAATGCACTGACCACCAGCCAGATTCATCGATATAGAACTATAGTAGAGTGTTTACTCGATCCTCATCTAGCGGAATGAAGAGAACCGAGAGCAAAAACAAAAGGAAGCTCTGCACCGCTGAGCAGCAAGACAGCAGCACAGAAGGAAAGGAAGAGGTGAGTGATAGTGTACCATATTGTCGATTCATTTTAGCATCTATACCTTGCATGCTTATTTTAAAAAGTACTGTAAAACACTCAATTGTCCTCAATACAAATGACTACTGCAGTAGTGATATATGTGACGCAGATGCCCTGCAGATGAGCGCATGCTTGAATACAGACAGAAGTGTATATGAAGAATCGGTATATACAAATAAGTGTATATGACAATGTATACAGATTAGACACATTACAACATTGAAGCTTTAATTATCAAGCCATCATGTGAATTCAGGGGCTGAACATCCAGAGCAAGTGTGAAAAGTCTTCTGCTTCTGTAAGCTCAGCTTGTTATCTCAGGCAAGTGAGGTGGCATAACACTCAATTGATGTTGAATTCCCTGTTTTTCTTTCTTTTTCAAAGGTTGTCAACTGGTTTATATGGGATTAATGGTATGGGTATAACTATGCATCCTTCAGAAGAGCAGAGTGCACACTGATACTTATAAATAGCTTTGTACACTTTATGGATTGTTCAAAAGTTTATTACTCACATAATGTTTGTTTTGCTGGGGTTTTATTGTCTCCTTATTTGTTTTTGTGTCCTTGATAGGATGGAACATAAAGTGACGTTGGAAGAAAATTAATTGAAACAATTTCACTGCTGTTTTGATTTAATTTAGTGTGGCTCCAGTGAAGAATTCATGCCATTCTGAAGAAGTAAAATTTCAGTTTTGTTAATGCATTTCATACATCAGTGTTTTTGGAATTTCACACTAGTTGTTTTCATTTCTGTCTTTTCTGAACTCCAGCCTGGTAGAGCATTGTATAGTCATTGTTGTTGACCTACTAAAAGTCAAGCTTGTGTTCACTTTGGAATTTTGGCCATAGCACTTTCTTTGTACTAGACAAGATGAAGTAAATCTCACCATGAGACTATTGTACTTAAGTGTTTACAACCGATGAGGTCATCATGGGAGTGGTGCGATTGAGGTGAACGTTCAATCTCTCGTCTACCTGACATGATTGGCGGAAGTGCAGGTTTCCTTTATTTTTCTTTATGCACTCTGTAAAGAATTAACTGTCTGCTGTATTCATCTTCTGCCTTTGTTTCTAGTGTTGTAAATGAAAAGTGTAGCATTTTTTGTTCAGATGGGCTGAGGCATGCTTTGTACTAGAGTTTGTGAAATGAGGTGTATATTAATTACAATAAATCTGTCAGAAATCATGTGGGTGGGGCAGTTTAAAAAAAAACTTAACTCACATTAATCTCCCTGCAGCAAACATTTGGATTCAGATTGACTATCAAAGTGTGAAAAAGTATGAAAAAATGTCCTTCCGCTTTTAAAAAGGAAAAATTGGCGAAGGCTTTGTATACAAAGTACTATAAATTGTGAATACAGTGCACTGGATTTAATGCTAACTGAAAGGTTCACTTTTTAAGAGATTGTTGTAACCGTAAACTCATAGTTCTTGTATTGCATGGCCAATGCACTCTCTCTAGTCCAATTGGACGTTACTTTTATTTAAATGTTCACCACTGCAGTAAAGCATCCAATCCCATTGTACTGTGAATCAGAATTGGAATGCACGCAACCTTGCAAGACGTTTGGCTGTTAGTTCTTTTATTCGGTGTTGCAACATTTGGGTGGTGATTCAAGTATCTGTGGGATTTTGTTTTGATTTAGAAGTTCCTGTCCTGCTGAACCGCATAAGTCCTTTGACAAGCACAGATGGCTTGTACTGGTTAAAAAATACGTTACATAAGCAACTACCAACTTTTCATCCTCGTATTTACTTGTTTAAATATTTCTGATCATATGAAATATTCACTGACATAATAGGACATGGTTAGATAATGGAAAATAGGCTACAACATGTTGTTGATGTTACTAAAGACTAATTACCTTTTGGCATGTAGGCTCTATGCTTAACGGTTACACTGATATAAGAGCCAAAATAAGGAAGATCTCTGCTGTTTGGCCGTTTACATTGCTATAGTAAGTGCAGTTACTGCATATGCCATGATAGGAGTCGGTGCATATGTCCACCAATTTATTTGCAGTGTTGTAAATTAATCTGCTTATTTGTCCATCATTTGACTTATTTAAAGTATGGAGAGGATAGGGTAACAGCCATGAACAGTACTGTCTTTGTTCATTAGAGATCATTTAGATTATACTTTAACTTTATAGGCTTCATGATAGGTAACTTATAACTGGGGTTTTGCTTCTGTGTATCTTCAGAGAAGGCTTTCACTTTCTGCTGCCACATGTCTGTCATACGCAGTGCACATTAGTCCATATAAATAATGTGAATAAGTGGTTTTAGACAGAGCCTATGCTAAGGCACATATCTTGAACACATGACATTCTATCACACATGGGCAGTGTGATAGAAAGTACATTTGGCAGTGTGTTGATTGCTTAAATTATTACTATGGTAACCATTGTATATATATTAGATGACTAAACTGTCTGGAAAAATCAATCTGATGAAGTCACTTTTAAAATATTGTAGATGGCAAGTCTTAAGTATTGAATTGGACAACATGAGAGTTGTGCATAGTGTCAATAAGGGTTTGTTTGGTTCTCAGTCTTTTATATAGAATTGCTCATGCAATCTTTTATTTCTTTGTATTCAGTAGAAAAATGTTGAACACAGAAAGGGTGGGTAATGCAGATAAGGTCTCGACTCCCTAAGTAAGGGAGTCTTTCTGCTGCATGCAGCTAGTCACACAGCGTGGAATTCACGTTTGACTCTGCTGTGTTTATGAGTAGAACATTTTCCTTTCCTAAATCAGTTTGTTACAAAGCAAAAACAAGATGCGTGTGGGTGTTTAAGGAGAGTGTTTTTAATGTCTGTTAATATGGTAATATCCACTTACCAGAACGCTGTCTTGGAAAATATTGAAACTTGAGAGCTATGATGTGACTTTTGTGACATTTCATTTACATTCTTAATGGGGCTACAGGAGTGGAAATAGTAGGACAAAACATCCTGTCATTCTTTGCTTTCCTGGAAAGCCAGGACCTTGTTGCTCCATCCTTTGAGATCGGCAGTTCCCTGACAGACCACACAACAACTGCAAAATCCAGAGGTTACCTCAAGTCAGTGCCGGAAGAAATGATTTCTTTGAACAGTTCAATGCAAGGATTGTGCTAGTGGGTTTTTCTGTCTCTGCTACAAAGCGATTCAGTACCTGATGGTTTTAGGATTTGTCTTGAAGCTTTTTTTAGATTAAGACGCAGATAAATGAAACTAGTTTAGGTGGAAGGTAATCTCTTAGGTTAATAGAGGTAACCTGACCTCCCCTCCAACTTCCAGTAATGCCATTTGAATACATTTTCAGAATATATATATTCTGCATAGTCACAATATAGACTGTATATATAGTCACAGAATATATGTATACTGTATAGTCACAAAGAATATAGTCAAATATAGTTGTGGTTATTATTGTACATGTTTATTACTTTTTGTCCTTCATTTGTTTGTAATTGTTATCAATTATTGTTAATTGTAACTAATTGTTATCAGTTATTTCTCAAAACTGACAACTTTTGCAGCAGCATCAATACTATGGCTGGGAACACATTGTCTGAGCTGGTGGAACAGATGAAAGCTGCTCAGAGGTAGTCAACCTTGTGCTTTTATCCTTAAGTTTGTGCACCCTGTGTTATTATTTAAATTCCTTTGGATTACAACCCTTGGTACTGCCTAATCCATGTTATATTAAGCCATACACGGATAGGTTGGAGCCTGTCTGCAATACTTTTAAAATGCAGGGATACTCACAGAATCGGGTCATTAAAATGACAACAATGTAGAGGTCACTGCTGAAACCAAGAATCTTCCTATTAATGTGTGTTTGTGCACATTAATTTGCGTCAAAGTTCGCTAAACTTGAAGCCAAAGGTTCAATTACTTTGCCACTAATAGTGCATTAGATTTCCTCATTGCACAGATTCCCATTTAAATAACTTTGTATTAACTCCAAAATCCACATGTGTCTCTGTATAACATTTACATTGTTATACTGCTTGTCTGACTCATTCTTAATAGTTTTTCCCTTTAAAATCCCTTTCTCTTTATAAAGGTTTAAGTGACTATTGGAATTTCTGGAATTGAAATGAATTGTTAGTTTAAAAATCTGTGCCTGAATGTGACCAAGTGTAACAATTGCCCTTAAAAATGTACAGCTTTAAAGCTTGCATGCCTGTGTGTATATGCCTGCAAATCGGTATTGGTTGTCACTCCTCTGCAGAGTGCTTTTGGCAAGGCTGGAGTTGCTGTCCACTAGCAGAGTGTAATAATGCAGAGACAATTTGCTGAGTGACTGTACTGCACTGCGCAAAGTGTTCCTTTACATCCTCAGTTTATACAATACATCGTCATACATGCAACAGTAAACCGGTGGAGAAAAATAAACATTTAAGGTAGAAAATGAAAGTATGGTTATATTAGTATCTAGTGGTTTGTCATTTTATATTTTGGCATGTCTGCAAATCTCACCATTTAGGTTGCATGACAAATCAGCACTTGGACTTTGCAAATTGTTTGCTCAACAGTTTTATTACATTACACGTTTAATTAAATTACATAATTATTGCACAATTAGTACCACCCACAGCATAGTTTTGAGACAGAGTGTGCTGTCTGAGATGGCTGGAATGTATACATCACTCATCGAAAGCTGGGATTTGTTCCAATGTTAGGGTTAAAACAATACTGGGCGCTGCTGTGCTTGCAGTGATAGTAGTATTGGGTTTAGCAGAGGATTTAAGCTTCATTGACAGTGTTAGTTTGTGTAAGAGTTGTAAGAGCAAATAGTCTCCTCCTGTTTGAATTCTGTGTGTAAACAACAAAAGACATGTGCACACACAAACACATTGTCACACACTTTGGCTGAACAGATGTAATTGTATGGTTTGTTGTTTGTGTACAAATCAGGTTAATGTTCTTCTGTTTGAGAACTGTGTGAATCACACATTTTCACACGGAAAGCATTCCCACTTGCCTTTCTGTTTACATTAACCTTACGTGACCCTGGGTAGTGACTGATAATCTAATGAAGTAAACTAAAAGAATCAAGTGTGGTTTTGTGTAACTGTATATTAGAATCTTAACCAGTGGCCCTGTCTTTTCAAGAGGCCTCATCTAAATGCCAAGGCACATTTGATTTAGTCCATGACATTCATTATTTGACAGAAAATATTGTGTGCTTTTCATATACCAAAATGATATCCTCTGAAAAGTCTGTATAAACACTATTGGGTTCCCTATTAATCAGCTAGACTTGACAGAAGACTGAGGATGAAAACAGACCAGGCATGACTAACTTTTGACCACTAGCCAAATAATTCATTTTTATTGGCTTAGTTCACAGTTCTTGGGCTGGCAATTCTGATGTATCTTTAAACTGCAGTTTATCAAAATCATCTCCGACTGTGTCTAAAGATTAAAGGCAACAGACATAAAACTGTATTGGATTGGATTGGATTTGGTTATTCTCAAGTGAGAACACACTGGGAAAATACTTCAAAATATTCTGATTGGCCAGACAGAAAATAACAAGCAGGGGCTAATTTTGTGTTTCAAAACTCATAATGCATAAAGCATAATTCACTGTGATTGTAGGCATATCGCATAAGTCATTTTCAGTCAGATGTTTTGCTGCACACACTATGTTAGATTCAGAGGTGAATGTTTTCACCTTATTTTAATCAACCTCCCTTTCCCTTAGTGATTACAGCCATTGCATGGACCCTGATCAACACAGCATGATGTCAGCATGATGTCAGGGACATGGTTGGATGCTTTAAATTACTTTGTTGGCTTTGTTTTCAAATGTAATTATTGAAGGCAGGGTAGAATCAAATCCAAAAACATGCCACTGGCATTTTGTGCCAGGGACACCACAATGAAAAAACTGTGGAAATAGATGTGAATTGAAAATGAACATGTGCAGTTTATGCTAATGAGTTTATGCAAAACAAAATCCAATTTAATGGCTGGTTTTTTTTAGCAAGGTGCTAGATTGGGGGTGAGTCTGGAGTGTCACGCTCCATGGCCCACTAATTACTGTTGAGGTTTTGAAGTTGCTTTTTTCATTTTAATCCTTTCGGTAGACCAAGATGGGGAGGAGGGGAATCAAAACATGGCTGTTGTCTTTCTCACTTGCTTTTTGTAGCACCCTGTATTTCAACAAATATCTAAGTACAAATTATACAAATATAAGTCCCCTGATCAGTGTGACTCTGTCTATTTATACAGTAATATTACTGTAATAGGTCAGCATTCTGTGCATATGCATAGTTATGCATGGTTTTAAACTATAGTCAAAATGTGAAATTTGTGATTTTTGTAATCTTTATCAGTATATAAATATTGTTTGTTCTAAAAATAAATTCATAAATGTAATTAATATAAAGTGTTTACATAGATGTCTCTACAAAAATTTAAAAAAAAAGGCCATTGTACAAGCTAGATGGTATGCTAAAATTCTGGGGTTTATTTGCTACAGCACCTTCAGAAGCAAATAGCAGCAGGAAACCTATCAAATTTTTTCACATTTATTTTGAACTATTTGCAGACGTTTTTAATATGCTGATATCTGTCACAATATTCATGGGGTTCAGCTGGCACAGCTGCAGAACTATCTCATTGCTGATTCCTCCTGCAGATGATGAGCACTTTCACAAGACCTCCAACACTTCGAGGTTAATGAAAAAAGACACCGTAGCTATTGTCACAGATTCTGACGAGTAGGCAGCAGAATCCTTCGGAGGGGAATCTTTTGTTTGCACCTGTCAGTCATTCAGTTGTTCTATTTGCAATTCAGTCTGTTGAAAACAAAGCAATTGGCAGCATTAGAAGATGAATAAAAGGTTTTTACTGCCTTTTTTGCTTTATGTGGTTAGCATGATTATATTTGTATTTTGTATGCAATAACACATCTGTATGCTTTCTATACAGGGACAAATTGAAGATAATTGGAGATCAACACTGATCAAAGCTCATTGGGGCCCTGGAAATTTTAAATGCTCCTCTGCAAGTCCAAATGCTGTTACCCAACTACATTTTTGGAAGAGTGTGTCCAGTTCCTGTAATGAATCCATTAGTCATTGTAGACAGTGATGCTGTGCTTGGGGCTCAGGCTGACTATGAACTTTTCCCTTGATTAGCTCAGTGAAAGGGCATTGCTGTCAAGCACAGTGGGCAGTGTCTTATCCAGAGACTTGTTTCGGCTGGTAATGACCTCTTATGGGCTCCTTGAGTCTCATCACACACTGGGTTGTAATGCTCTTGGCCAAGTGTTGGTTGATTGGCTTAAAGCTGCTGACCCCACTATCTAGCTAAATAAATAATCTTGAGTTTTCATACTTTGAATAGTGCATAGGATTATAGTGTACATGTTCTTAAGAAAGATGAACCCACCAATGTTTTCTGCTAGTGGTCGCATTGTGCCTAAGGAGGTATAGAAGGTTCTGTGGTGTGTTGTTAGCCTATCAAACATACAGTAACATTTCATTTGTTTTTGACTGTGTGCTTTGTCAAAGTAACCTTTATAATTCTTTGATTTGCTTCCAAACGGGTAACATCATCTGTTTGTATTTGCTGCTGTTTGTGGATGCTGCTGAAGTCCTTGCACTGTAAATTGTCTTTTCCTGGATTTACTGTTGACATATGAAATATTTTGTTGCACATCAGGGGCAAAGCATGTTTTGACCTCTGAAGATAACTAGGAACAAAAAGTCAATAAACAAATGTTTGCAGTTTAACCTCTTTTCCTCCTCATTAGGTTTACAAGTAAAGGCTTCTCAGTTTTACATTATCTACCCCTGCATGTCCTAGAGCTTGTGTACTACACTGCTGTACTTGAGAGAAACAATAGGCTGGGGCTTGTTGGTCTGAATTTGCATGAGACAGATTAGAGTCTGTGAATATGGGGGAAAACATAAGTCATCTGTTTGCTTTGTCTTTTTGTCTTCATGAAATTGTATTAACAGTTAAATAATAACAAATAAAATAATAAATGTTTTCAACCTTTAAGCAAAAATTAATTTTGCTGCCTTTATAAGTTAGTAGTTTATTAGCAAAGTGGATTCAGATTCTACACTGACCTGTGGTCGTCTGTATGGTATTAGCTTTGGCCCTACAGAGACATCTTGAATTTGTTTCTATTTAATTCTTACCAGTAATCAGATCTTGCAGATATGCGTGTGTGCAATAAATCTTGTGTGTATTACTTGGAAAAACTTTATTGACATCAGACTTTTGTCTCTTGACACATCCTGTTTATGAATCATCCCTCTCAATCTCAGTTCTCATCTTTAACCTCATCTGTTGGGACTTGTCTCAGAAGGCTAAACCTTTATTTGTGAAACAGTTTTAATTTAACACAGAAAAGATTGGGATATTCAAATTTTCTTGGAGTATAAGCAAAGATAAGTGACATTTAAAAATGACATTTAAAAAAGCTACAAAGTATTTGAATTGTGACCGATCTATTTTAAATATGTTTCAAATGTTAGATCGTCGTCATTGCTTATTAAGATTCTTTATGATTTTTCCATCATGGTTTGTTTTAATGCATTGTATACAGTTTTGTACCATCTGTGTACATGTTTCCTTTATTTGGTTATCCTGGTATGTTTGTGTGAAACAAACACAGATTTGTGTAATAAACTGTAAAGTTCTGTAAACTCCCTGAGCAAAACCTATTCCCACAGAATAGTGGTCTAAAAAACTTGGCCTATGTTACAAGGCAATGGCATGATAATTAGCTTCATAAAGTTAGATCTTGAAGAAGTCAGAATTGCACAGTTCACATTCAGGTCTTGGCTCAGTGTCTGACTTCTCACTTCTTCATTGCATGCAGCATTATTGGTTTGTGTTGGCTTTGAAAGTAAGAGGGTGGTGGGGTTTAACTGGAGAACTGGAATAGTCGTGTTACGCTGTAAAGCACACAATTACATAACCCAGGAGAAGAACTTCTGAACTTCCAGGCATATTACTCATATGCCTGGCAGCTTCAACTCTAATGAGAGTTCTTGCACAGTTCATAGATGCAGTCACGGTTGACAGATTTTTGTGCAGTTATCTTTCTTTGCCAAGCAATTTTAAAGGAGGGAAAAGCACTTTCATGTTAGAAGAAGATTAAATGAAATATTACAATGCCATATACAGAATTATAGGGCAGCGTTGAATTTAGTCCTCTTTGGGAATGCACATATTTAAAGCTTTAAAATATTATAAGAATATGATTGCTGAGGAAAATGTGAGTGGAGGTTGCCTTGATTCTTGAGTGTTCTGGATGGATGTCTGGTTGTTGCTGTGTTATTGCTAAGGTGATCAATAGTTTTTAATGCATTGCTGTATGTTTGCTCCGTTCTGGGTGGTTGCCAGGATGTTGCTAGCTGATTGCTGTAGTGTTCTTGGTGGTTACTTACTAGTAACCACTTAGTATTTACCTTTCCATAAATATTTAGTTTATATGTAAATTTAGTAGCCCATAAGTTAACTTATGCAAGACAGGTGCAGTCGGCCCCTGATTACAAGATATGGGTGTGGATTGGCTACTTCAATAAAAGTCTTCAGGCTGTTTCATCAGCTGCCAGATGAAGAAATTGGAGTAATAGAGCTCCCAACTCTCATATTGAATTGCATGATTTTGATGTATCATTCATGTCTGTAGAACAAAGTGCACAGGATGAGTTGCAGGTTGATGCTTAGAGTAAGGATTTTTGCTAGGGTATCATGTTTTTTATTTTATTGGTTATAAAAAGAATTTTGGCAAATTATCATTGGCAACAGAGCAATAATTTTCTTGCTATTGCATGCTAAACTGCTAACAGCTTATCACTTAAATTATAGTTGTGTAGACGCTGTGGGTGCAGCCTTCACTAGGTATATGCGAGAGACTTATCAGCATTACTCAAGATGTTGAAAATTTAGTTGTTTAATTAAGCAGTTCTACAGAGAGCAGGAAAAAAATGCAATTTTCATGTATTATTAAAACAAAGGGAATATGTAGGAAGGTACACCTCTCGGAAAACGTATAAAGATAATTTTAGATGTATAACTGCTATTTGGAGCATTGGGATCATAAGATGAGGACTTAATGAGCTCATTTTTGAGAACCTAAAATTAGACCATTTTTCACTTTTTTGTGCCTGTAGCTCGTAATTAGCCCATGTCTATATATGACATGTAAACCCATAGCATCTCTTTTAATTTGGTCTCGGATATGTTACACGGTACATTTATATAGCTGAGTAATTTGACCTTACACTGTTCCTTACATGTCCCCACTAATGAATGCTAGTGTCATGCTTTTCTTGAATGGCTCTTCAAGGCCATTCCAATTGGCTAAGTGGACAGACACACTGGCACAGTCTCAGTGTATGAGAACATCGCCCTTTTGTATCCATGGAGTTAGTGCACAAACATCCACTCTTTCATTCATCTGAGCCTGGATACCAACAGCACATCTGGAATATATTAGCAAACATATTTCAAGCCAATGGTACATTGTGTTGCTGGCTGCTTGTACATGTGTAGTAGGCATTAGACACTAAGCATGGATACATGCACACATCAATAAGTCCAGCAGACATCAATCTCTTTGGGAAGCTGTGTCAGAAAGGATTAGATTGAGGATTACAGGATTACTTACTCGGGTCTGGTGGAGATGATTAAGGAACATCCAGGCCATCAGAGTTAAATCTTCATTCTGTGTCTTTTTTAGTTTTGCGCTTGGAGGGTGGCTGAACTGACTATTTATGTAACGGCTGGACTACGCTACACAACTTAAAAAAAAAAGTCTGATATTAAAATATTTGCCATCTCACATGACTTGAATAGTGTTGTCACCATACCAAAGTTTTGACTTCGGTACAATACATACCAAATTAATAATCAATAATCATTTAATAATTTATTAAAATATATATAATATATTTAATAAAGAAAACGAAAACTCTCACTTGACCAGCATGCTCCTACTCTACTTAATGAGTATTACATTTAAAACACTAACACCTAAACCACTTAGAAAACTAACACCTAAACCACTTAACACCTAAACACATTACAAAAAGGTTTGATTAATTAACAATAATGCATTCACTGACATGAGCTAACAATGAGCAATATTATTTTACAACATTTATTAACCTTTGTTAATGTTAGTTTATACCAATACAATTGTTCATTGTCTATTCCCATTAGTTCTGTACACATCAATCAATGTTAACAGATACAACTTTGCTTGCTTTGTTTTGTAAAGAGAGAAATATTGTCGAGTATACAAAGCCCTTGAAAGAAGCACCAGTATGGTGTCAAGGACAATTGGTCTAACCACATACAGTTTAGCAGTCATTAAGTAAAAGTATTTGACTGCTCAGTTCTGCCATGTGTCTAAGAACTGCATACAGTACAGTGTTATAACTGGTGAGTAGAAAATGTAGTGGGTCGTGTTTCTTTCTAAAATCTTGTAGAATTCTGATTTTCATTATATGGCCCCTTTTAACACTCAGTTCAGATGGCAAATAGATATTTAGAGAAATAAAAAGGGCGTACAAAGGAAAAGTGTTTCTCAGTGGTTTGTTTTTGTTTTCTTTCATTTTACAGTGTCGTTAAGGATATGGTTTCGCTTTATGAGACATTTTTATAAGCTTTATGAGAGCACATGTGGAAGAGGCTACATGCCACAAACAACACAAGTGTATAGATTGTCCTGCCATAAAATAAAAACAGGAGGTTGGAGGTCAGAGTAATAGAATTAAATGTGTAAGTGGAAACATTATAAAAAAAGAAGGATGGTGTTAAAAAAAGGGCATTTTGTGTATTTCCATGTGGTAAATTTTGAGTGGACTCTGGATCTGTTATATAGCTCACCTCATCTGCTTGGGCAGACAGAAAGCTTTCCATCCAGTAGCTCTTGGTCCAGGGCATGGCAGGCTGCCAGGCAGTGTAAAAGTGTTTGTTTGTATCTCTGAGGAATTGACTGATTTAACCAGCCGTTCTCTGCATTGCAGTATATGGTTGATTCTTGGACTATTCTAGGCTTATTGGGCATAGCATTTTTTTAGGAGTTTTGTAGGCAGTCCATGACTATTTGCTTTGAGGACATCTGTGTGCTAGGTTATCCCTAAAAGTTGACAATACAATACGATACTGACAATATTCGATTTTCTTTAAACATTTCATGCAAGGCTTTTAAATCAAGTTTTGTTCATTTGCTGTGCATAAAATGTCATCTGTTACTGTGTTGACCTTTTAGTATGAAATGTGAAAACTAGTGATAGGATGATATTTGGCTATATTGAGACTGATGGTGTCAGCTGGTAACCGTTCCTGCTTGGCCGATGACCTGAAGCGTTAGCTCTCTGTACACACTTTCAGGTTTCTGATATTGTTGCAATGACTATAGTAAATATTTTGGAAAATAAGTTCATTTGATTTCAGAAAGTTAAAGAAGTTGTAAACCTGTTCTCTTTGCATCATGAATTAAAAAAACTGCTGACCGCATGTGTACACCTAACACGCATAACATGCATAATGCATAACACTTTTGCAGTAACATAGGAATGCACTAGTTTGTCTAGCTCGCTGAACACTCAATGACATGTTGTGTCAGCTGCATATCAGTGAGTGGGGCAGAGCTGACTGCGGTCTGTTTTGTAATTGATATTCATAGGGGTGTTGTCTCCATCAGGAGAGATCAGGAGCAGATAGAGGGGTAGGTGGAAGGAAAGAGGGAATTACAGACAGACACAAGATGTTCTGTCAGAGCTGATGGATTACGGATACAGCCTTCTATTTTATTCCAGTGGATGAGTAAATGATGATCCCAAGCACACTCCACAAGATGAACGCCCTGTCACCAGTGCTATGAACCAGTGGGCCGCACACTGAGACCTAAGGGTGGAGAGGGGAGGTAGATGCTCTTTAATACTGGATGTACCACATTCCCAGAGACAGACTGAACTTGTTCTTTGAATGATAGCTGTGCACAACAGTCTCTGTCATACTATTTCCCTACCCATTGTTTGGTGCTTTACAGTTTGCTATCTGTCAAGCACTGTCACAGCAAGTAAACAGGCCCACCACACCCCTTTACTGTTTACTTGAATAACACTGATTTGTTAATATTAGATTTAAGGTTGTAAAAAAAATCTGAAGTAAAATAGATTCACTGGACTATCCAATAAAAAGCATATTGTAACATTGTTATTTTAATATGTAGACTATTTTTTTTAATTGCCAGCAAAAAGCATTGTGAAATGTACCGTTACCGTGATGTTAAACCCTCATGCTTGTACCACCCAGTCCCTTGTGGGTGGAACTACCTGTTTTGTTTTTTTGAACAATGGTAGATGAGGGTGAGGCAAATGATATACAAATGTATTCCAAAACCTGTTTGTAAACAACAGTTTTTGCAGTTTTATTGTTTTCCTGAAATTAAAAAGAAAAATTCAGTGATTATCTTAAAGATGTGATTTTAAGCACCATTTGTTGGCCCTTTGCTTCTGCATTGCTCCTGCATGTCTTATGCTAATGTGGCCAGCACTATGCTGCTGTTTCTCTCTGTGGGAAGCTCTGGGTTTGGTTTTCTATAAAACCAACAGAAACTTTAGACTTTTACTCTGAAGTGAAGTCATCTCTGCTGTGTAATCCCAGCTTCCACAGGGACAGAGCACTGATGGTGGCGTGGCACTGGAATGTGACATCACAGGAAACTAACCGATTAGTTGTTAGGTTTGCGGTTAGATTGTTTGGCTATGTATTATGTTTTCTCATCTGGCTTGGGAGCTAAGAAGAAATTACTCATCCTCTTCCTCCCACTGTCAACAAAACCATTTTGTAGTCAGTGTTTAGTCCTTATGGATCTTTCTGAATGTTTGTTTTCTCTAGTGTTAATATTGAGGATGTTGAGTTATTGCTTTTTTTGTTTTAAACTTAACAAATTACAGCACTTTTGACACTCATTTTGTTTCAAAAGAAACTCGCAACTCGCTTTGTTTCATAGTGCAGATTTATATTGGAGTGTGTAAACATAAGTGCAAGTGTTCATTCTGTGAATTATCACCCAGCAACTGTGCTGAGCCTTGACCATATGTGGCTGTATGGTGACAGCTCTTATCCATCACATTCTGGCCAAGGACAGTTTGAACCTTTCTCTCTCTTATTTCTGAACATAGATTGTTAAGGAAGTTGAGACAAAAGGATCAGTCGCAATTCAAATTAATGATACACGTGGTGCTGGAGCAATGACCGCTTGTTTATAATACAGCAACACTTTAAAAACTTAACCTTTAACACCTAAAAAAATGACCCTGACTCTATGATCATCACCTAATAGAGCATTTGTCATGTTTATGCATATATTTATACTTTACACATATTGTCTGTCTTTATTATACTGTATATATGATATACTGTATATAGGATCAAATTAAACCCAATCGGCCATCTCCAGTAATAAACTGGGAAATGTATTTCCCTATTCTTTAATCAGTGATCAGTGAGTTTCCTTCACTGAGACTATAAAACCATCCAGAGTCCCAGACTCATTTGGAGAGTCTGTACGGAGAAAAGTGCCTGGACCAAAGGCTGGACTGGAGAGATTGATGAACTGTGGAAAAACATCTGGGGAAGTGAAATTAGCTAAGCCACAAGTGTGCAACGTGAGCTGGATGTAAACATACAGAGCTTTCACTAGAGAGTCATTAAGGCCTCTAGACTCTGAGGTCATGAGTTAAACGTCCTGTTTGCTCTTTCATGCTCTCATGTCAAAATGTGTTTGCCGGAACTAGTGAGCAGCAATGTTGGCTGGTGTAAAACAGATCTGTTTAAAGAAATTATATTGTTACAAAACTCAGGTAAACGCCACAATAGTTGTCCAGTTCACTGTTGTTTGATTGGAACAGGCCAAAGTTTTCAGTTTATGGAAAATAGAAATAGGGTTGTTGTGGTTCACTTTCCTTTTCCAAATGCAATAATGATCCACTGATCACACTTTATCACTGCTGTCAGAACAAAAAGTTGACGCTTAAGCACTATTGAATTGCATGTCCTGAGGCAGGCGTCCCTCCAGACCCCATGTTGACATGAAGTCACCTGTATCTGTGATCTTCAGCTGATTAGCCCCAGGACTCAAGACTGATGTCTGGGTAACCCAGCCCTCCATCTACAACTACATCTTCCAGTCAGATATTAGCTGAGTTTGTGCTTACTCTCCTGTGCTAAAGCTGTGTGCAGTAAATTGATGGGTCGAGGTGAAACCCTTAAACTTTAGCGACGTTTTAGGAGGTTGACAGGCATAGATGATGATATAGCAGTCCTGAGAGGAGCTACTAATAACTCACTATTTAAACTTAAATCACACAAAATATGTGTAGCGGAGGTGAAGCTACAGATTGTAGATTTTGGCGATTGTCGATTTTGAGTGTGTCTTATTTTACAATGTTGTTTATTCCAGCGGTGACTATGTGTGTGGTTAATTGTTTTCAGTCTCTGAATGCAAGCTAGTGACAACATCAGAACACTCTTGGGGGCCCTTGTGCGCTCTGGTGTGGTTTTACATGCACAGTGTGTTTGATACATAGAGGCCTTCCAGATGTTTCTGGAATCTTGTGACACGACAGAGAGGATGTGACCAGCACAGGGTTCCAGCCAGGTTTCCATGGCAACATCTGTTTTCCATCCTGAGAAGGAACACAGGGAGTATGAATGAATTTGCACACATCTGTAAAGCTATTTGGGTCCAAAACATTTACCTCATATAATACTTTGTATTGTTCTGTATGTTCTATGTGGTTGTCTGTTCAGTGATTTTTAATATAATGGTGGCAAAATACAGTCCAACAAAATGACATTTGCAGGTATCTTGGCAGGAAGATTTCAGAGTGACTGTGTTTGTGTGTTAGTGCTACAGTGCGGATGGAGCAGCTGCAGAGACTTTTTAAATCAATTTTATTGCTTTGGAGTTGACAGTGTGAACTTATTGGGTGTTATAAAACAGCTGTATTGCATCGTCCTATAATGTTCTATTCACCTTCTTTAACAGGGTGTGGGACCTTTAGGGGACCACGGTGGTGCTGGGTCCAGCAATATTGTACGATGTCAAACTATGTTGTGTGAAAATTTTTAAATGTGATAAAACGTTGTTAACTTCAGAGATAAAATTGAGAAAATAGTTTTACTGAATGTTTTATTATCCTGTTTGCATTTGTATTGTCTTATTTACAAATATAAAATTAAAAAAGTAAAATTATGTTAATAATGAAATGTACCCTACATTACAAGTGTGCAGTGTAAAGAAGCATAGGACTGTACAACAATAATGATTATTTTACATTATTTTATATGTATTCATCTGTTTTTTTTTCCCCAAGACATTTTATTCAAGCATTTATTCAAGCCTAGTGCATTTAATGTATGCATTTTATTAGTATGTGTGTTCACTGGCAATTAAACCTTTGACATTTTTAGTGCTGTGCTCTACAAGTTGAAATACAGGGGCCCTATTTCCTTAGCTTTATGATATAAGCATAACAAAATGCATCAAAATGCAATATGTATGTGCATGATATTATTGCTATAACTTTTTATAACTTTTGTGTCTGTCCATCATGGGGTCCCTGATCTAATTCTTGTCCTACCAGTTTCAATAGTCTCTGTGTTGCATATCTTAGCATTGTTACATTTCAAAAATGTTTCTTGCAACAAATACATTGTTTTGTTTTCCTATTGAAACAAGGACAAACTCTCCTAATCAGCATGTGCTTCTGCAGGATCTCCCAGCACCGCCTCCCCTGTTGTTCAGGAAGCTGAGTAACCCCGACCTGTCTCCTGCCGCAGGAAAGACCAAACTGCAGCGGCAGCTCAGTCAGGATGACAGCAGAGCACGCCGCAGCAGCATGGCCGGCATTCTCACCGGTAAGACACCAATGCATGCAGCCACATGTGCACATTTGGCCATGAGGAAATGAATGAGTTGCGTTGGTATGTGGCTCCATTCCACTTTTGGAATATGATATGGCTGGCACAATGGTAAAGTTCAACCAACCCAGGGCTCGCAAAATTTCAAAATCCCTGGTAGCCCTTCAGACAGGCACTCTTCATATTTTGGTAACGAATTTAAGAAGAATGAATTTGAAGCCCAAAAAAAAAAACCATTTTTAATGTGTAATACTGTAAAGGAGACAAAAAAATCAATCAACAACATTTTCATAACACAAATAACAACAATCGTATACAATAATCAAATTACAATCATCAATACAAATATTTGTAATTTCTATGATCTTGTAAAAACAATATAAAACATATTTCAGTCTGTCAGATTCTGAATCTGAAATATCAAGTGAAGTCACAGATAAGAAAATGCCCCTCGACGTTGAGGGCATAGCATCTCCTTCATCAGCTTTCTCCTATGGAAGCAAATTAGACTCGATAATAATTCACGCAAAAGACACGATGCACACGTGCGTAACCAAATTCACATGCATGAAACTTAATTAAAAAAAAATATATTAACAAAAACTCACGTGGACAAAATAAAAATACATAGTCATAAAATACGTGTCACAAAATGCAATTGACAAATGTACAACAGTGTACAAAAAGTTTTGAATCTTTAAAATTTAAATTTAAAAGTTAATCGTGACTGAACGTACAAATCGTCATTCTTGTTTGAATCGCTCTTGATTTGCGTGTGTGTGTATTTTTGAGACTCCTGGCAGCACGTTTCTCCCACTTGGGTGACTCATACTCTTTAGCCAATCAGATGCGAGCTCACCATTCAACCAATCATAACCCACCGCAGGACTAGGACTATTCACTATAAGAAGTGAAACGATATACACACAATTTACAACTTAAATAAAACGCTGTACAAAATGAATAAAAATAGTGCTTAAAACTACATATAGACTATAAACTTTCTTTGTGTGTGTTTCTAAATATGTGTACCAGCAAATGTGTTGGTGCAAAAGTGGATTTGCATGACTTTGCCCGAAGCATCTGTGTTTATCTCGCTTTAGCATTGCTCCGTCATGAGGTAGCACATTAACGGACCATAATGCATCTGTTCGCAAAGAAAAATTCACTACATGTTAACGGACTATTAACAGTCAGAATGAAAGAAAGATGGAAGTTGGAGCCGAGCCATTACAAATTGCTTCAAGCGGAGAAGGGAAATTGCTTTTGCCTCGTTCCACTCACATACTCCGATGTGTATGAGTGTGTGATATGTGCTTCTAGATATTTTTTATCTTTTCTATCTTTCATAGACTTGAACACATGCCTGCAGAACTCTCTGGCTTGGCTTTGATTTGGTTCTAACTTGCAGAACACAGACACGTATACAAACAGGTGCAGACTGTTTTCTCTGTGTCCTGTAGGAAAGCAGCTCCTGCCTCTGTCCAGCAGCATGCATGGAGGAGTAAGTCAGCTGGCCTGGCAGCAGCATGCAGGAGAACCTAACAACTTGGTCCGCATGAGGAGTCAGTCTTTCGGCCAATCTGCCCCCTCTCTTACTGCAGGACTGGTGAGCACACATGCAGCACACACGCAATGTCTGTCCGTCCTCATCTAACACAAACACATGCACACGCCCGTGCAAGGTGCCACATGGACAGAAATCGCCACATGGTCATGCAGTATGACTAAAACGCTTCATCCGTTGCTCATGGGTTTAAGGATGACTCTCACTAAACCTGTCGAAAACATGTCCAGGTCATATATTTACTTCAAAATCAAAAGATGAGAAATATATAGCAAGCAGTATATTTGGCATAAAGATCCTAATGCTTGATTTTAGAATCATTTTATGTATGTTTTTGTTTTTTATGTCATGATTGTATGTGTTGAAAATCCACATTGAAAATCAACAGATTATTTAGATTTTTGAAACTTTATGCAAAATGTAACTTCTTTTCTTATGATTTTGGGGTGAAATGTGTTTTAGGGAGATTAACTTAAACTTGTTTTAGAGGTCTTAGAGGTTTTAGATAGAAAATAGTCTAAGGTGTGGCTGGTCTTTTTGTTTATGCAGGTTTAGAAATGGATCAACTATATGTGTGAATTACAAGACTATTATCAGATCTGATAAGAGGACAAGAACCATTTTATCTGTTGTATGTTGCGATGTTGACAAGATGATTGTGTTTTGTTGCAGTGTAAAAAGCCTAGTGTCATAGCTACATCTGCTGCCCATGGTCAGTATTACACCATTTAAGTGGAAAAATTATTTGTATTTATACCATGGCTATGCAAGTGTGTGTGGTATGTTTTTGCCAAGATAGGTGGGAAGCTTGATGGTTAAGAATTTTATTAGGCCCAGGGTTGATTTAGGAACTCTACACAAAGACTTGCTCCACCCCCAGTGTGAATTTGAGCAAAACACTTAACAGTTAATGCACTTGGAACACAACTTACACAAAAAAACTAAAATATTTTCTCATTAGTGGCTGATTAAGTTATAATATACAGGCTATCATGATATACACAATTTTATGGAAAACAAATCACAACCTACTGACATTTATAAAAGGTCCTTGTTGTCCAAAGAATGTCCATAGAAAATGTAGATTTAATACAATGTAATCTTATTTTATTAGTCATACCATTAAAATGAGAAAAAAGTTAGGACGTCTTGTTTAGTTGAACAACTAAAAAAACAACAACTAAACCTCTCCACCACACATTTTAATGAGGCTAGTGTTCTGTAAAAACATTCATGATTTTGTATAAGGCATTTGCAGTTCACAGTCTACTACTGTGTGATAAATTATATTAATTTAATGTAAGCTCCAATGCAAGAAAAGGCCCTTGGCCTTAAAAAATAAGGGTTCTGTGATGCGCATTGTGGGTGTGTTTTACCAGCAGGTGGCAGCATTGTCCACATCTTGTAAATAAAGAGGTATTAAACTGTGCACTTATGCGGAACTAAACAGTACAGCCTGAATGGGTATAATGCTACACAGAAGCTACATTATTAACTCAGCTCTTATGTTTATGGATGAGTAATGTACTCAGCACTGCAGTGAAGCGTAGAGTCCTAATAAAGCAGTAATTAATATGCCAGTGTTTAAGCAGGTTCTTTTAACTAAGCCTTGTGTATTAAAAGAGAAGCCTGAGACACTAATTGCTGTATATTTGCTGGGCTTTATCTGCCAGCAAACAATAGCATGCTGATATTAAGATGTTATAGTCCACTGTTATTCAAGGCTGAGGAACTGCATTTTATACTTATTTTATACTGGGTGTCTGTCTACAGGATAATATAAAGTGCTTTAGTGGGATGCGTCAATACATCTTAAAATGCAGTTACTTGAAGTTTGTTGGCAGCAACTTTGATACGAAGGTCTGTTAAATGTATCATTGAGTAATATGACAAATAACCTGTGGAAGATGAATTGATAAACACATCATCACACCATGATGCAGCAGTATTCAACATTTTTAAAAGCAAATGACTCTTTTTGATGTGTGTGCAATCTATTTGACAAATTACATTTAATACAGTATAAAGCAGCTTCCAGGAAATTGCTAGTAGAAGCATAACATGCTGAGCTTTTTTGGCAAACATGAATTATTTTTTGCGGCGCTAATGGACTTTAAGTGTTATTATGTATTATGTGTAATAGACCTGTTATGGTGAAACATGTTGGCAGTACAAGTACGTACGGGAGGACCAAAGCCTTACGCAACATATTTATGTTGTATCCCATTGTAATATAGTTAGTTGTGATTTTAAATAATACATTGTTTGAATGTATAGTATACATTTTGTATCTATGTGATCAATTTAATCAGACGTAATCTGTGGTCACCATTAATAATTGTTCCTTTGAATATGGACTTTGATCAATACATTATTCATTGTTTTGATCTAGTGGGGGGCATTCTGTTTACTGTTTTCACATTACTTTATATTTCTTCATTGTTTTCATGTAAGTAATGCAAAGTGATCCCTCCCACTTACTGCTATGCACACATACAGTATCTACATTATAAACAGTATAGCAAAATCTCTCGTGCTGCCCAATCAAGTAAGTTATTCACTGTTATTCTGCATGAAAGGGTGGTGAAAACCTGTGAAATGACCCAGGGTTGGTTTACCCTGTGGTGATGTAGTTCATATTCCTCAGATCTCGGCTGTGAGGGCAGAGTGGGCTTTATTGTATGAGGTATGAGAGAGATGCAGAACAGGAGATAGGGTGTTTTAAGGGGAACCATGCGGGACAGGCAGATGGTGTTTACCTTCCAACTACAGGCTTTGAGCTTTGCAAGTGTGTTTCATTCTGGCACAATATTTAAAATTTTTTAGGATGTGTAATACCATTTGTGTGCTGTGAACCGTAACTGATTATGTAAAGTGATGCATCTGATCAGTTTTCATAAGATTTATGGTTGTGTCGTGAAGTTTCCCATAAGGGATAGAATTGGCGTTGATGGGCTTGAACTGGCATTGTTAGCATTGCTTGCTAAAACAAGAATCACTATTATAATTCCTTATAGGGATTATATTTCATGAAACAGATTTAAATAAGTATTAAATATTGAGGTGTAACTCGTCTGTTTGCGCTACGAATATGGAATCATGTCTTTCTTTTCTAAATAATCTAACTTTATCGAATCCCATTTTTGCCTGGCGAATGATAAATCTGACAAATCTAGGAACCAGAATAACACAGAGCCTAGCATTGCATGGGTTGGGCTATTTTGACTTTAGTCCGTAAGCAAGATCCCACAACTCTATAAAATCCACCTAGAACACCAAATAGCAATGTGCTTAAAACCACTGTGAGCAGCAAAGCAATGCCCTGGCAGTTACCCACAATGCGCTAGAATTGTAGCAGTGAGTTTTGCATTGGCAAGCACCACTCATTTTTATAAGCAAATTAAAAATGTAGTTTGTATAAATATTGTTGAATTTTAAAACTATTTTTTACACATTATTAGCCGTTATAGGCTCTTGGACCTACAGTAGGTCGTACTGTACAGAGATCGTGTTGGCATTGGAGACGTTTGACATAAATGATATGCTGAGACTGCAGTTGTACAGTCTATTGGGGATCCATACGTTAGTTAGTTTAGGTCTGTTAAATGTGCACATTTAGGCGAGAAGAAACAAGGGACTTCTGCTTTTTCTGGAGTTGGGCATTAACATACCATGATATTTGCATAATATTTGCATATAGACAGGGAAAAAGGAAAGGTTGTGTTCAAGCTGTAGGCGATATGGTTTTCTCTTCTCGTTTTTTCCTCTGTGTTTATATTATTGACACTCTAGCTTTCAAATATTATATTAAGATTGAACAGCTGCCACCATAATCTGCAACTATATTTTATATTTTAAGGAGAACAGATAAAGAAGCATTTTAATTGTGCTCCCTAGTTTAAGTGCCTACATACAATGATGCCACACATGAATTGTGCACTGGTTGTATATTTTAAATGGTAATTTGTTTTCCCCTCCCAGGGATTCTGGTCTTTAGTGTGGTTAATGGAGCTTTTATAGCTAGTCTGAGGCCCACCTGCGTAGATGTGACTGTCATAAAAAGACAGTCAATCCTTTGTCACTTAAATATTTTAATGGCAAAATGAAATCTGTTTCCATTCTTAGGCTGTCTTCTTTACCTCTTTCTTCATTTATTTATTTGTAGCGATAAAGAATAACTAGGGAAAGAAAAAATGTAGTGCCAAAGCTTTTTTCAAAATGAGATCAGCATTTTCACTCATCTTCTGTCATCGTGACGAGAGGTTGCAAACAATTGAAGTGAACGCCTGTTTACTGGATTAAATATGCACAAGGCAATTATGAATAATTACTTGAAAGACCTCCACTGTGCTGCCAACCAACCTAAGGTGACGACATGTATGGCAGTGGTACAGGCTGCTGAGGTCTGTATTTATTCTGTCTATCTCTCTGTTATTTGCTGTTAGATTTATTTCCATTTACCCTCTCTGCTGTTTTCTTTGTCTGGGTGCAATCCTGCCTGTTGTTTTTGTTTTGTGATATACACCTGCTGTTTCTGTCTTCAGGCTCTTAATCTGATGTTCCTTGCATTGGCCCAACCGTGAACTTATCTAAGACACAAAGAAACGAAGCACAAATTTTCAGTGTACCTTGAAGGGAATGTGTTTTTCTTATCTTATCAAAATCATGCCTTGCGGACAGGAAGAACACATACAATTTTAAAACAAGAACTAGCAAATACACATCCACTGTTATTTGGATGTAGCAAAACTAGTTTTGCTTCAGGACCCCTTTTTACATTGGACATTGAATGGCAATCATCACAGTGTCAAAATAGTTTATTGTATAAAAGAGAACACAAATATGCTTAAAACCGTTTTGAAATTTTGTTTGTTAGTTACATATTTCCTTTAAGTAGTTTGTTCACATTTGAAGGATGACAGCATGTATGCCTGGTCATGTGTTTGCTAATTAACCGTCAAGACTATTTATTTTGTTATCCTAACAATAAACAATTACATACTTGGATGCGTTTGCGTTTATTTGCATTTAGCATTGTTTTTCCTTTCTCCTAACAAACCTTTTCGAACAGACCCTTTAGCATATTTAGCTCAATTAAATGTCTACAGTCGTATTAGCTTCACAATATGTTAATCAGTTTGGCTGTACATGAAACAGTTCAGCTCACTTCTAAAATCCAGCAGAACTCTCAAAGCTGCAGAGTCCCCATCAACCTTGTCACCACAGGGAGCCATGACTCACTCTTTCTTTTGAAGGATAAGCAGTCAACAACCAGTGAGCAGGAGAAATAGAAAGACATTCACAACACAATGCCTTTTTCCCATCTCACTGCCCTCAATAACTTTACCTGTCCAGCCAGCAGGACTCATTCATTATTCATTGCCAAAAAAAGACCTGGATGTCCTTGGAATTAGAAACTTTTGGATAGATATTCTTAGCCTATATACAGCAGAATGCATTTAGGGTAGAACAGTATTGCAGCGTGGCATGCTCAGGGAGATAAAAGTCAAAAGTCCTAAATGTGTGTCTACAGTGTCTTACATAAGAGGTGTAGCTCTCAAGAGACCTGCCTAACCAAACATTATCCTTTTACTGTCTATTTAAAATGTACTCTGGAAAAGTAATTATTGTAAACCTTCGGTATTTAGGCTTAGAGGTTAGACCAGAGACTATATCTATGTTAAGTACATTAACGCTGATGTGAATACTTGACCAGTGCATTGCTAGTACAAGAGATATGCAAAACGACATGCTTCCAAAATCAACTAGTAGGTTGTCTAAAAGATTCGTTTTTTTCGTTCTTAAGAAAATCCTGTATAATTAAACCGGTTTCACCGGATGTGTTTGCATTTGAAAACAGGTGAATAGAATGCAGTAGAATAGAACTTAGAGTCTTGAGATGTGTTTTTAAGACTTTATATTTGTTTCAGGATGATGTGGACAGAATTATAGACTATGTTTTTATTGTACATGCTTCAAGTGTTAAACAAATGTGAAATTATAAACCAACCATGTATTTATGATATGGGCTTTAGTGGATCATTGTTTCCCAATTTTCCCAATAAAGGCCAGTTGCCCAAAAATGTTACAATTCTCATTTGTTTCTATTAGAAACTTACTGATTCGTTTATGCCGGGTGCTAATGTCTCTTTTGACAAAAAGAACATTTGAGTTTTTCTCCTACTGTCATTGTTATTACAGAAACTTTAGACAGTAATTACATTAGACAGTACACACATTAGAAAGTAATTAGTTATTTTTGTACTAAAGACTAAATAGGAATAAATCTATGAATGCTCTGACCCAAAGCAGTCCTGTGATGCCAGGGAGTGCTGTGCCTTACTGCTGTTCTGTTCGCTGTTCTCACTTCATTCTTAAAAGCTTGACCCAGATAACCCGTTCTATCGTCTGCATTCTTCACACACATTTGTTATCATTTTTTTTGTCCCCACTCACATTTTAATGGAAGTGAGTGAGCTGTCCTCCTAGACTGTAACCCTCACTAACAGCATCAGCGGCTCTTCTCCTTGTACTTGGTGTTCTTTTTGCTTTAACTTAAATAGAAATGGCATTTGGTAGAAAATCTTTTTCATTATTGATGTTTCATTTATTCATGCAGTGAAATGGGATTTTATAAGGACGATGTGACAAATAGACAAACCTTGATATGCAGGTTTGTCTTTGTCACGGTGTCCTCATAAAATCCATTTTCTCTGCATATTAAAAAAAGCATAAGAATAGACATTCTTTTAAGCTGCCATTTTGAAAATCCACATTAGTTAACCTTCTCAGAGTTTAAAAAATGAAGTGTAAAACTGTCTATTTTTCTTGGTATCATAAAAGTGCCTAATTTCTTACCTCTTGTTTTCTCCCCTCACTGTTTCTGCTGTCATTACACTCTCTCTTTTTTACATTGCAGAACTTATCCTCATTTGTCAAAACGGTGACCTTTTTAAAAGGCAGAATTCAAACTTTAATTGGGCAGAATATGCCAACTTATTTTTGCAGATATGACCGCCAAGGACCTCGTAATTATGAGCCGGTTCTGAATACTTCGTTGGCCATTAATATTCCAGCTCTACAAACACAGGCTTTTTATGTCTGTTATGACCAGTTACACTTATTTTGTTGAATTAATTTAAAGACGCAAGATTGGGACCTGTTGTTCCTTTCAAATGAGCTGATCCAAATGTAGTTAATTACCCTGGTCTCTGCAGGACTTACACAGCCCTTTTGTTTTCCTTCCTCTTCCCACGGTGAGATTCTGCTTGACTAAGTCCAGATAGCAATTAAGATACGTATTAAAAATGAAACACTTCTGTCTGAGATCAGTGCATATTTGGAGCACAGAGTCAATAAACAAAACACAACACTGCTCTTTGCTTTTGGCAACTCATTTTCCAGAAATAATTGGCTGATGAGGTTTTTGTTTTATTTTTGCCGCCTCTTTTGTTCTTATTTAGCTTATTCCCATGTCTGTTTCTCATGGACTGTAAGCTGTAGCATTTGTGGAAGACTTAGGCAAGTCACATTCCTAAAGAAACTCTTTTTTTCTCTGTTTTGAAGAGACTTTGATGCTTTTACAGTGAAGTTGGTTTTATATTTTCTGCAGGTGCATTTAATTAAAAATGCTGGGATTCAGTTTCATGCTCTTTGGTCCTTAACCTACTTGAGCGTAACTGACATGCTCTGATACTGACAGGTACACACGAGGCATGAAACTAAGGAAAAATCTTAATAAAATCAAAATAATGTAGTATAAAATTCAAAATAACGCAATTTTCACACAACAATATGCAATTTTTAATCTGAATATTAGCTTTAGCTTTCATTTGGCCATTTATAAGTATAACTTATTTTCCCTCGAAAGGGTAAACACAGACACTCTGTGGTGCTATAAAACATTGTTTGTTTCAGAATCGTGACCAACTTGACACAGCAACATTGGCTCAACCAGTGACTTCAGAACTACCTGTCTTTCTGACCAACAGCAGACTGGGGAAGTTTATACTGTTTAAAAAAACTGTTTTCTGTTTGATGGCACTTGTGCAGAAATTTCACACTTCAGCTTTAACAAGTTTTTTACATTTTCTGAAGAAAAGTGGTGCTTGCCTGTGCAGATGTCGCTGCCATGACTCTAAAATTGATAGCTTGGAAATGCGATAGCATAGCTTTCCTTAACAAGTGCTGATATTTGAGCCATAATTCATGTTGTATTACAAACAAGTACGGATCAAGTATATTTCAAGGTTTAGTACTTAGTGTTACAGGTTGTTCAAATCTAGATGTGTTACTATGCTACTGAGTGGTTAGGGAAGGTTGATCTCTTTCTCGTACTCCCAGTTCTCCATGACACTTTCATCGACTGACACATCTCTTTCTCCATATCTTCAGCCTGATGCTCTGTCAGTTATAGTGAGCGTTTTATTATACACCTCCTCAGACAAGGTGTTGGGTCTTGGGGTATCTTGTTTTGTCAGTTTTGAAATTAGTTTGAGATAGAAATATCGTTTCTCTCAAGAGGTTTAAGAAGTGCTGCGAGGCTTTTTTGCTGCAATCTGTGTGTATAGATGTTCTCTCTCTCCCACTCTGTAGTTTTGTTGTCGTACATTCTCTTTGTCTACGCCACTATTACAGCCTTTTGATTTTGTATTCCTGTTTTTAGTGTATGAGGTTTAATTAGTGTGCGGTTCAATTAATTTAAGTGTTATATAAGGTGTTGATGCACTCTAATTGCATGCTTTATGGGTTTTTTTGAGAGCTTGATTTAAAATGAATTAGCTGGGTGCTCAGGGAGGGTGTTTAATTGCTGTCAGTGGTGGACTGTGTCTTTGCCTTAAGGCAAGAACCCATGTCTGTTTCAGCTTACCTACTGATCTCATTTCATACAGATACAACCCATCTGTTCAAGGATCTGTGTATGGTTTATGTATTTACTACTTGTTCAGTGTGTATTATTGTGTGCTGTTTGTTTTGTGCACCTTCTTCATGTAGAGGAGAAAAGTATGATGGTATGGTTTGTGTGTCAGGCTTATTTACAAGTAAGCAGCTGCCTTGTAAACATGTATATATCTATTAGCATGTGTTAAACAGACTCTTTGCCTTACAGGTTGTTTTCATGCACAAATGCAGCTGTTAATAAAATGACTGACTGTGCCCATGGCATTTGTTTGACTCGGTGTGAACTCACTCTTCACTATTGTTTATACACATATGAAGGTAAACTACTACCGTGAGGGGTAGAATGAAGAAGACTGTGAGTGGAGCTTAGCATTGACATGTTTGGCTTATAGGTTAATGAACGATCAATGTTTCTAATTAATTCCACTTCATCTTTTTTATAACTGTTTGAAATCCTGGTTATATCAGTTACCATTAAATCAGCTCAGCTCACATACACATTCTCCTGCTTGTCATTTATCTTTGGCTGACAGTGCTCTGGCTTTAGGTGCTTGTTTGAGATCAACTCTACCTGAATGCCATCTCACTCATAGATCAGATCTATTCTCAGCCAACACTGCCATGGATAAAAGCCACTTGAGGTTGCCATGGAAACCGTCAGGTCCATTATGAATGTTGTCTCTTTGTGAATTGATTCACATTTCCATTTTGTTTTTTTTCTGGACCCCTTGTGTCACTCTCGGTTACAATCATTTGCAAGATTTGACTTGTTTTGAGGGTTGAGCTTCATTTATGTAGTTGATTGAATCCACTGTGTGTCTGGCTGCATCCAGCCTTGACTTAATGTCAAGGTCCACATTTACATAGTTTTAGCCTCAGCAAGTTGCATTGAACAGAAGAGGATATTTATTCCCAGGACTGTTGCATAGTAACTGGAAATGCCTGTTATTTATCTGGGAAAATATGGGGACAGACTTAATGACACATGCATTGTTTTAACACTACAAAAATAAGTTTCATTTCTGTAGGCTGTATTCAACATTACATGACATGTATGTACATATACAAGTTACAGTTAAGAAAATGCAAATTATATTTCCAAATTCTCGGACTATACATACAGTTTGTTTTTTAAATATTTGAATATAGTATGTATAGTACATTATGAATGTAGTATATATCTACGTAAATGGATGAATTTGAACCCCTGATTTTCAGACTTTCGGACCCCATTGTACACATATATATATATATGATATTATATATATATATATAATGTAAAACACTATTGCTATGCTTTAAAGAAAATATCATGGCACGTTAATGTAGAGCCAGCCCTGTTCTCTTTATTTCAGCTGAGATGCCCTCATCAATTATACATTTGTGGTTTTTGAAGCTCAGATCCAAATATGGGTTTAAATAAACCGAGCTAGTACCCAGCACTTTCCAAATTTGATCAGATGATCTCAGACAGAATGTGAGTCTGAAAGTCTAAAAACCAGTTATTGAGTTGGTGCAGTGATTGATTGAGTCAAGTCTGAATCAACCAGGGCAAAGCTCACATCTTATTTTTAATTAACCTGCTTGCAGCTTCAGACTGTCCGTCAATACAGCAGCTAGTCTTGTGTCTCTCTGAATGTCAGTGTAGGACAGTGTGTAAATAAGCTTGAGGAATGTGTTTATAGTCTGCATAATAAAACAAGTGTTAGTTACTGCTGGTGAAATTTACCTGTATTGAAGCAGATCGTCTCATGGTTAGTGGTACAGCAGCCTCATGGAAAGTTTACTCAAATTAAGTACTGCTGTTACAGAGCCCTGGGATGTGGAGTCTCTGAGATTTTACACCATTTACAAGCCTAAAGTATAAGCAGGAACAAGCAGACAATGAAACAAACAAGCTTTTTCCTCCAGTTCTTTCATTTACATCCTTTCAGTAGCTAGTGCACACATGTAATTCTGTTATTAGGGTTTCTACTGAAGATAGTGTGAAAAGCAGAAGTTTAATGTCACAGTAAAGAATATGTTTTATGTTATCTTTAATGTTATGTTGGTGTGCAGAGTTTTTCATTTCTTTAAGTACGTGCACAGATTTAATTTTAAATGTGCTTTGGGTTATTACATAAACATTGCACATGTTGCAGTTTTAGTTTGCACTGTGATTTATCTAAAAGGTGTAGGTAGATCTCACTTAATTGATGAGTTTTAATTAAGAGAGAGCTGTTAAGCATCCTGTAAAATGACATCATACTTCAGCTTGGTGATTCAGTCCTTACACTAAAAGCCATGTCGTTTGTCACAAGGATGGTAGACCCCGACCGATTTCCCACACACATACAATTTTTTGTTTGTTGTTGCATTTTTTTCCCCAAACACAAATGCCAGATGTGTTCAACAGATTTTGTCCCAGAGCATCTTTTTGTCTTCAAATGTCCATTAAAGATGTAGCCAAAATAATCTAATGTGAAATTATTTCTGTCATGGACTGCTGTCCTGCACTGAAAAATGGAATCAGATTAATAGATTTATTATGAATCGCTGCATTTCGTTCCATTTTCTTATTTTCAATATTTGTATATAGAATTGATACCTTGAAAATCTATACTGTATTGATTTCTTTGTAAACTCACTAATATTTGTACATCTGATATGATGTATTGCATTGTATTTTTCCTCCTTTCTCCCCTTTTCCTGTGATCCTGACCCATCACACAATTTCCAGGATGGTTATTTTAGCTGTATTGATCTGTTCTGTACCCTAAGATCACATTGTGTCTGTGTGTGTGTGCATGTGTGTGTGTGTAAAAACATACATACATTATTATTATATATATTTTAAGATCATTAGCTAAAATATGCTTTGCTTTGCCAATCCCTCAGTGTCCTGCTGGTTGCTATTGATTCACACTCTAAGCCATTAATAATTACTGCATCTTCTCTTCTGCTGTAAATTACTGTGGATGCATTTTCCTGTCAGCGAGGTTTTCAGTCCTCCAGACATTTATTTTAAATTCATTCTGCTGCCGCTCTCAGGCCATCCACCTGGTACACAGAGCTCTCCAGCCTAGAGGGTTGCTGAGGGTACACAAAGTCCTGAGAGCTCAGCCACATAGGTGTTGACGTGGTGTAAATGTTTTAGCCCTAATGTTGTATTATTATTTCAAAGTATAACAGTGTAAACGTACCGAAAATGCTTTTTACATTGTGTTTAAATCAGGGTAACATTTAAACTCTTGGATAAGGCAGCATCTAATCTTGGCTAAAACAATGTTTGTAGTCTTGTAAGTGAGCTATTAATACTTTAAACTTGGGTTATGAAACTCTGCTTATACAGTATATTACAGTATAACATATATCTTATAACAGATATAATTGCTAGACAACGATCTTTGCCCTTAATCTTATTTGTCTTATTTCAGTATATAATCAACTTTTGTTTCATATGTTGTATAGATTACAAGAAGACAGCAGCCATTGTTCCTTACAAATTAAGCTATTTGCTGTCGACATGGCATATGACTTGAATTGTCCACTGCTTAAACTTAATCGACTCTTCACACCTATTTGACAGCAGTGCTGGGTGGAAGCAGTCACTCAAGGCATCCTAGTCGATCTATCACTTACAAACTGCGAGCCAATGTCCACCTATTTATGTACTGCAGTCAGCATGGGTACAACGGCTTTCACAAGCAATGATTAATAAGCACTAGGGTTGGTGGATGAAACCTGGTATTGATGCTGGCTGCTTCCCAAACCCAAGAACAACCTATAAACTGCTTAGCTAGTGATATAACTCTCAGTGTGATGCTGCTGAGAATTTTTAGTGGGTACAAAAAAGATTGGAAAAATGATGCAAGTGACTGAAAACGTGCAATACACCCTGAGTGTATAGAGATTTTGTAGATCAAAACAATGTGCTTTTAACCTTTAAGTGAGTCCAGCAGATGTTACAGGATCTGTGTGGTTTTGTCTTCCAATGAAATAAATTACTACAGGTACCCAGAGAAGTCCCTCATGATTTTTTAATGTAGGTAAATAGGCAGCTGAATCATTTAGTTATTATATATCACAGTTCCACACTAACGAGAAGGCAGGATGTATGGGAGAAAATGACAGAAAGAGAGGGAGCACTAAGGAGCATGTGTAATGACCTGCATGTTTGCAGTGACATGTCCATTGATCACTTTGTCACTTTTGTGTTTCAGTGGTCATTGTTGCAGATTAACACAAAACAGTAAAGCATCCCAATGCTGTTCTGGCCCTATAATCAGCACTTTAAAACTTCTCGTCCAATCAGGTTTATGGACCGGAACTATTGTTGTATAATATTATATATTGTCATTTGTTGTCATTTGCTTTTCTCAGAAGATGGAACAAGTTTTCTTTTGTGTTTGTTTCTTTCTAAATTGACTTCTGGTTCATTTGCAGCTTAATGGATTTTTGATGAAGGGTGTACCCTTGCCCAAGGCCTTCATCTTCCGAATATGTTAATCTTTCCCCCATGACAGTGTTTTAGTAAAACAAAATGTGTCTCATAAAATAAAAAGTAGGCTAGAAAAAGTGGGCTAAGCTTTATTACTGTGCATGTGTTGAGGATAAGTGCTGATGGTGCTGTCTGACAGTGCTGTTAGGAAACTAACAATTTCTAAACAAAGCAAGTGTGTATTCATATCTTACCTATTAGTCCAGAGCTTTTTTGTTTAATCATTTTGAAAGCCATAATTTGAATGACGTGATCCATTTAAATTATCTAAATCTAAGACGGCATGTGTGACTAGTATGTTATTATATCTGTCTACCCGCAGTTCACCTTACTGACACTATTGCTTTTTAAAAAAGTTTATTAGAATTCATAACAGTCCAGTGTGGTGTACCGTCAGTAGCTGTTTGTTATTAGCTTTCCTTCCTGTTTTGCCAGCGTGAAGCCATCTCTCTTTATGGTGACTTTTTTACCTCCTCTTGCTTCCTGCAGTTTGCCTGAGGGAGTGGACCAACAACTTTTGAATTGAATGACGAGTCTTTCAGTGGCAATAAGATAAGAGTAAAAAACAGTTTATCACTGGAGCTCTTATCTTGATGTTCTCTGTGGCTGTTGAGAATGCTTGCATCATTGTGGAACTAGCGTCTGATTCAGGAAGCTTGTTTGTTTGTTTAATCCCTGTTCAGTAAGATCAACTAGTTGTGCATCGGATGAAAGTTTATGAAAAATACATAATTTGTAATCAAAACTGAATTAAGTTCATTAGAGAAATGAAACATGTAAGTTATTAGTACATATCTTTCTTTATATAACATAACCAACTGACTTGGTGTATGGTTAGAGTAAAATTAGTTAAATTCTAAATGTTTTATAGACAAAGTACGTCTTGCAAATCCACTAGTTTCATCAAGTAGATTTTTAGGATTAAAATTTACTAGATTGTCCACCAGTCCTTCACACACACTTACAGATTTACAAAACTTCTGTAAGAGACAGCCTGTGCCTATGAAAACAGGAGCTCTGTTTTTTAGCCTGAGGCTTACTCAACACTAGGCTTACTCATTATTTTTTGCCCCTGATGATGCTGTTTCTTGAAGCAGTCTGTGCCTGTTTCTCATAGCTCCTTTTAGACATTAACTTCTTAACTGAGATCTAGATAACACCCTCTGCTCCATCAGCTGTCTGATAAGAGACTGCCTTCAATGGCTCCTCATCACTATGAGACCACTTTAGTGGCATCCTGGCTTAATTAAACATCTTGACAAGTACAATTTCAAACTGTGTGGTTCAGTGCACAGTAATTCAGTTTTGTACATTAAAAATCATCCTTCACAAATCCTTTTCTAAGAAGATTTTAGGGGGCTGGCAGCATGTGTCTAATTGATATGTGGTGGATGTGACCCTAAATCAGCCGAATTATATAGGGCTTCCTTAAGAATTTAGACAACCCGACTAGTTGGAAATAGGTTTATAAGTAAGTTTAATATGCATATTAATATTAAAGATAAAAAGTCTAAAAAACATTCATATTAAAAGTCTACATTGAATATGTGGTCAATGCATTTTAGAACTTTTAACATTTGTTTTTATTTAGTTTATGACAGGCATACACAGTTTCAACCCTGGCAGCTCCAAAAGAAGACAAGGTTTGATTTTACAGAAATATTTTCCTCTTGCTAGTTGTTGCATCAAATTAATTTTCACTTTCCTCATTCCCAGGGGTAGGCCTAAATGTTTTTGTGTTATTTATCATGTATTTCTAATGGTTCACTAGATTAATAGCATCCATTTCTGTAGTCAGGTTTGCTTTTAGCCGTTTCTTACACACTCATTTCCAGCAAATGGTGCAGCGACATCACTTTTGAACTCGACGACTACAGCAGTCTGCAAATACCCACACTCACTTGTTCATGTAATTTGAAGTGTAAAATAAGGAATTGCTTTGTAGCTTAATTACCCCAAAGATGTGCTAAAAAACGTTCTATTCCTCTGCATGATGGCATGTACATGATATTAAAAAGACGCCAGTATGCAGTGGCATAGTATGCTATTGTCAGCATATACACACACACACACACACGTGTATATATAGTTACATAGTATGTGCAGTATGTGAAATACACAAACTGCATAGTGAATATCTTACTTTGCATGGAGCTGTATTCTGTTTTGTTCGTGCATTCGCTTTACTAACTGTAGCTTCTGGTTCTCCAAACTGTTGATTTTGATGTTTTGTAGTGTTCATTTTGAACAGTGTCACATGCTCATGCCCTAAGCATGTAACCTCAAGAGCTCATACCATTAGTCTGTCTCAGAGCCTCTTCAAATCAATAGTGCATGTGCTGTGTATTTCTCTCGAATCAAACATAAATCAATGAGCCTTTTTCCCTTTGTGATTTGTGGGAGTCCATGTCTTGTTTGAAACAGGAGAGGTGACTGGGGTGTGTGTGCAGGGTCAGGGCTATCTCATTTCATGAAAAGTCTGAGAATTTTGTCATGGGTCATCAAGTAACATCACCAGACTCTGGTCTGGTAATGCAATACAGTCATTTGAAGCCTCACAGCAGGTTGGGATAAGGCAGATTCATTAGTCATCTATATTTACAACATATAACTCACATGAATCCTATTTTTTGATAATTATAACACAACACTTTTGTCCCAGTCATGGGCTAACTGAGGTATGGTTTGGATGTTTAATCTTTTGCAATGTGCCCACATCATGGAACATTCATTGGTACTATGCAAAGTATCATGTTCAAAGTATCATAGGCAAGGTTCATGCATAGACTGTTTTATTTTTTGTGTTTTTGTCTTTTTTTGGTATCTGTAAATATTTTGTCTCTTGTTAAGCAGCTTGACTAGGGGGCTCTTAAAATCTTTATACAATGTTTTGTCTCTTGTTATGCTAACATTGGCTAAAAATACTTTATTTAAGGTTGTTTTTTAGTCAGTGTTTCCTATTGCTTGTAAATGTTTCTTATTCAGACGTTCTAAAAATGTTTATAAAGCTGCTGCTTCCAATAGCAGATGTCTCGTTCTCACACCTTTGGTTAACTGGCAAAAAGTCAGCTACTGAAAAACTACATGAAATAGCGCCCTATTTTCTGGCAACAGTTGTTGATGAGACTGTCAGTGGGATATGTTAGCGCTCTGGTCCTTGACAGCTGACCCCTGAGTGTGAGTGTGGGTGAAAGGTTTTATGGGTCACACTGGCTGCTTCATCTTGAGTGTTTAAACAGTTCATTTAAAGTCATTTCTTTATACATCATTTCTTAATGAACCAAAATTAGGTACAGCTGTAAGTGACTCACTGACCACTGAATCACTGAATTTTTTTCTTTCATAATCACCATAGACATTAAGAGGGAGGCAAGTCAAGCCCTAATATTAGAATTTGTTGTTTACCAATATGTTTTCTGAATGATTAATTTTTATATATTATTACACTTATTCACTCTCAATCCTGCATGTGTGGTTACATTCCTGCATGCTTGCTTGACTTACTGATTTACTTTAAGTAGTGTATTTGCATGGATGTGTGATTGGCAATACTGTTGTTTATATTATGGCTAAATTTAAAATACATCATTATTGTAAATTATGAGGACATTTTTCTATGTTTTCTATCTTTAACTGTAAACAAGTCTCTGTCAAGTTTCCCAACAATCACACAGGTAATGTAGTTTTGCACACAATGGCAGTCGCATATGTGTTTGTCACTTTAACAGTGGATTTGTTCACAATCCTAATCTAATCTGTTCACTGCTTGTGTTGGAGGAGGAATCTTTTTTCTTTTTTTTTTTTCTGTTTAACTTCACTATAATTCCTACCTCATACATATCTCATGTTATGCATGTGTATTTACGTGTCTGTCTGTCTGTGTGTGCGCTGTACAGCAATGGCAATGTTCTGACTGTAGATGATAATCCCTCATGCTTTGTTTGTGGTCTCCCCTGAGATGAACACAGCCGCTGCTAATGCATCACTGTACTGAAAGAAAGCCCTGCACAATCTTATTAAACTGTCATTACCGCATGCACGCATGATATTAGACTCTCTTATTTTCCTTTAACAAAACATAGTGACAGTCAAAGAATACAGCAAGAATATATTTGTAAATTGTTTTTGTGCTTGTTGCAGCAGTATAGAATAGTAAGAAAGGACATACATTGTGGGTATGCATGTGTATTTTTTGGTGTACATCAAATCTGTTGTGAGCAGAATGGCAGAGAAAGGAGTGAAGGGGTGGAGCCTTTTGGCTCCCCCATTCATATTATGCAAATATGTCTGAGCCTGTGTGAATCTGATTGGCTGGCTGGATATGTTGCTTGCTGATAGGACAGATAAAGCAGCATTCAGCAGTGAGGCGCTGGGGAGAGGAGGAGGACAGGAGCTTATATGGAACGAAAAGGGAGAGCATGAGATACAGAGTAGCAGAAGATACAGAAGGTTTTCAGAAGAAATACAGCTAATATCTTCATATATTTTTTATGTATTTTATACATTTGACCACCTGCCTATAATGGCTGTTTGCTGATCGAAGACAGGAAACGGATCATTTTGAAGACAAGATTGAATGTGATTGGATTGTGACCCTGCCATAGCGGCTCCTCTTCAGCTGGCAGCCCATTCACAAACAGCTGACCGCTTCAGACGCTATGACAAGGGAATAGATGGGAAGATTTTGGGTGACACTCTCTCTGCTGTATTTCTCCTACATGGATTGTTTATTGTATCCTTGATTTATCCTTTATCTCAGCCGTTTACAGAAGACCAGTCTTGGCCAGGGTCCAGTTCATCAAGCCAAGAAAGATATGCTTAGAAAAAGCAGACAAGCAGTCAGTGTGAGTGCCGCGTATGTTTGCACCTGCCACTGAAAAGACGACTCTGCCAACACGGCTTTTGTCGCCTGCCTGGCAAATGAGAGACGGAGGCCTCCCGGCTGAAGGGAATGGAATCCAGCCATGCGACTCTGACTGGAGTTGTTGTTTGTCTTGTGCTGTCAGTGGGCAGCTACTGCCTGCGCTGTCCTGTTGCTGCTGCTGAGATTCCAGATAATCTCAAGAGTGTAGGCTGAAAATATTCCTCTCCTGCTTCTCTCCCTTCCCAGGACTGTCTTTTCATTTTACCTTATGTATGACAAGTGATAAACAACTTACTTACTTGTTTAGTTGGATTAACCTGCTGTGTGGATGGATGCTCGACATACCTGCACCTAACTTCACCTGGTCAATTTAACATAGTCCTTTGCTAAAAGCATCAAGGAGCCACACGCCACACGGAATTAGCATCTCTGGAGGACTGAGCTGGCCTAAATATTTTTTTATTGTCATCCCCTGAGGTACCATTTTTATCATTAACTGCCCACCAGTTATACAGAATCTGTGGTTTCCATAGAAATGAAGATCTGGGAATCTCCAGAGATAGCGAGTGTCAGAGTGAGGTGAAGGAGAGGCACAGGATAAGAACTCTGTTCCGCTTCCTCGAGCCTGGGATGAAAAAATAGCTTAGATGCTGGTGGAGGTGGATGTCACCTGTGCTGGATGGATGAATGAACAAAGAGTCTTGGGGAGACGTACATTTTCCAGTTATTCCTCGCTCTGAGGAAGAGAAGAAGAAATACAGAGACATGCTGTTCTGAAAGCTCTCCTTTCAGTCGCCTAAAGCAGAGCAAGAATGTGTGAAGTGCTCTCCTACTCTAAACTGACTCTTTCTGTGCCCTCACGGTGAACTGTATTCCTCAAATTTTTCAGTTCCTGCAATCCATGTTAAAAAATTTTACTGCCATTTTCACGGACAGTATTATTCTTATTTGTGCAGAGATTCTGGCACCATTAGTTGCACACAAGACTGTTGTAGCATGTGAAACTGTCATTGGCCAATCTTGTAGGATGATCGCATCTGTTATCTTCTGCATATGCTGTGGATGAGTATGACAGCACTAAAACTGAAATCTGTAGTTTACCCATGTCTTTTGTTTGGTGCCTCACGTGGAATTTTGGTGATTCTTGGGTACGTGACTTTATCCTTCAGCAGGTGTAACAACTTCACTGAAGTCGGTGTCTAAATACAAAACAGTACAATGGATGACTCCAGTATATTAAGGCGAAGAGGCCTCCAGGTAAGAATGAATGTCGCATTGAATGACTTTTAGAAACATTATCTTAAAAGACCTATGAAAGGAGTTTTTCTTTTTGTGTGTGTGTGTGTATAATTTCCTCATTTTCCTGAACTTGTTTTTGATCAGAAAAATAAAACGAAGGGGAAAAAAGTAAACACAAAAAAACTATCAGAATGCTTCATTAATGTATTAAATTTGTCGCAACGTTTCAACCTTCCAGTTTGTTTACTTGCTTGACTTTTGCTTGTTACTTTGATGTGTCAGCACATTTACTAAATTAAAGCAGAAAGCAAGCAACCTCTGGCTTTGGATCACATTAATTCAGGTTTGTTGACAAAATGGTTACTTTTTGAATGTGAAAGTGTGGCTCTCTCTGATAACAGATTGTGGTGCGCTGGAAGGAATTTGAAATTAATTCATAGTCGAAAGCAGCATTTTTGCACCAGTGTGGCAGCTGAAATTTATCATATCTGCTTGTCTGTCACTCACTTCTCAAATTATTTGCTTACCAGCTGCTGAGTCTTTTCCAGCTTGAATAATTACAGTAACTGTCAATTGTCATCATTGTGACATAATGCCAAGTGTTTCAAATGGGCACAAACTTTTGTTTGTGCGTCCTGGCTTTTTTTAAAGATTTTATCAGATTAGAGGAAAAGAATGTGGACAGATAAAAATATGTTTTGGACTCTGATCTGGTTTTAAAGGCAGGGTAGATTTTGAGGCAGGGTATGATTTTTTTATGCTGGTTGAAAATCTCTTCACATCCTGATAGCAATCACTAAATAAAGAATAGAATGTCTGAATATATTTAAATATTTAGATATCTTCTGTGTATGGCACAGGACCATAAAATGTGCGGCCAATCATTGCATTCGTTCTGAATTCGTTGCCTGTCAAACTATGTATGGGTTCATGTGTTGGAGGAGGTATGGCTTTAAAGGCCACTCTGAAAGGCCGGTGGGATCTTATGCTTTCAAAGCTAGCTTGCTATTGCTAGCCTCTCTGAAATTGCCTACCGTATCTTTAATTTCAGTTCTAGCAATAGGCAACAGGACTCCAACCCAGTAAAGCATTTGCCCACGCTTGTTTGTCACCTCCTTATCATGAGGCCAAACTGAATTCTGTGTTGTGTTGATTATCATGCACATTCCTTCCCCTAGTGTGACAAAAACAGTCTAAGGCATTCAGGCTCTGACTCGCCTTGCACAAATACCCACTTTATATATAGGCACACACAAACGCATAATCTCCTGAAGCAGTAAGTATGATCACACCCATCAACAAATTTATTCCTGGCTCTTTTCTCACACACCTCCTTTATAGGTAATTTCACTGTAATATTATAACAGTTTAATAGTGTGTTGTGTATCTGCATTCAGAAAGTCAATCTGCTACAGTTAACCCAAGTAAATATTGTCATACTACTGTAAATATGAGGTGGTCTTAATAAAAGGTACTTTGAAATATAATACAGTGTCAAAAGATGCGCCAGGGTGTATTTCATATATCTGTATCAACTCAACAGTGTTCTAGAAAAAGTGCTACAGTATCTCCACAATGCACTGCAGTATTCAGGTTGCAGTTTGTGTAATTTAGCTCCTTGTCCCCTGGGCTTTTAATGGGAAAGATAAGATGTTGGTAAACAAGATGAAAAGGGAAATGACAATGTCCTGCTGTAATTTGGATAATATTTAAAAGGCTCTTGTGAAATGGAGCAGAGCGGGATTGCACAAAAGTGTCATTGACTGGAAAGGTATTTCACTGTTGAAGTAGCATTATGCCCGGAGGAGAGCTGCTGTTGATGCAGTTTGTACTTTTGGGTTTGCATTGTTAAGCTTGAAAAGCGGCCTAGGCACCGTTTGTTTTTATTCTGGGTAACAGTGTGGTTTTAAAATACTTCTCGGTTTGTGCACTGTGTTGTGTCTACTGTGGTGTTGAGATGTCTGTGTTGCCCGTGGGCTGCTTGTGGTTCTGTTGAACTCTGTGTTGTGCCTGCTCATTGAACTGTGCAGTGGGGGTTTTGTCTCTAAATCCACCATAGGGCTTTCTGTCTGCCAGAGCTGGACATTGAGATGAAGCAGCATGCTTATTGTACCTACTGAAGCATCTTATTTAACTTCATATCCTGTTCTGCAGTCACTTAAATCTATTGGCAGAGTCAGAACATAGCGAGAGCAACAAAACACATGTGGGCTCTTTCTCAGATCCATATTTTGTACAAACTTATTGACTGATCGCTGATGAATAGGTCATTATGGCTTTAAGTCAGCCATCCTCTTAATGCTTTAAAGTGGTCTGGGCAGTAAGTCACATGGGGACTGGGCCCAATACAGCTGCCTAAAGCAAGATACAGTGCCATGGAAAGCCACACTTGGCAGTGTTTATGGGTAGAGGTTAAAAGCTGAGGGGGGACTAAATCTCTGTAATGCTTCTGAGTGGTCTCCTGAGGTCTGGACCTGTCAAATGCCTTTTTCTCAATGTCAGTGCTTTCCACATGCCCCTGACAAACACTCAGTATTCTGGGTATTTAATTGTTTGTTTAAAAGCAGTACAACTATTGATAAGAGGTGTGTTACGGTGATTTTACCGTGGGTGTGGGGCGTTTATTGTTTAAAGCCTCTCATGAAATTGTATAAATATAAGTATTTTTGTCAGTATTTTACAATAGCTTCAAACGTGGCTCATTCAATCAGAAATTAGAGATGATTTTATATAATATATCATTGTGTGGTATTGTGTAAGCATTCATTTTTTGGCTATTTTAAGTTTATTTTTAACCATCTCCCTGATCTGATGTGACCTTAACAGTTTGTGTGGTTTCTGCCAATTGTTTCAGTCGTTGTTAGTTAGAAGTGTAAACTTTATTGGACCCAGCATCAAGCCTACAACCTGTAGACATAAGAACATATAATGACCCATTTGATATAAAGGTTCGGAGAAAGGGTAGAAATGAGTCAAACAATATGCAAACAAAAAAAACCTTGACCAGCATAATAAGTAAAATTTAAAACCTCTTCTGTGCAATACACTTTTTATGTCTTACATTTATTTAGATTTAAAATTACGTGCCCATTGTGATTTATTGAAAACATGTTTATTCAGTCAACATTATTCAACCTTATCATTAAAAGATGTACAGCATTACTTGATTTTAGGTTCTTTGCATCTTGGCTTGCAATGTGTCCTTCATTGCAAGCCATCTCATAGTCCAGGGATTAGCAGTGAAATTTCACTGTGAGTGAAAGTGAAACAGTAGCTTCTTTGCGAGAGATTGTAGTTTATTAAGTCATGTTCAGCTCTTCGCTGTTGTCTGTGCTGATGTTGCAGGCTTGATTTTTCTCAAAGGAATGTGCCCATAGGAATTCAGTTTTGCATGTCACAAAGATATATTAGTTAATCTATGTTGTTAAGATTATTATTAAGATGTATAAGACAACTCATCCAGCTTTATTGTGTTGTTTATGTTGTTTATTATGTATCTTGGCATAAAGTCATTTATGAAACCCTGTTGTGCATTTAAATACCTCCCATGGGCTAGATTAGACATTATCACCATGTTAATTTAAAGTGCTTAAATAGACAGTTAATTGGTCAACTGCACCCTTTGTGGAGGCATGAGCATTGGGAAAATAGTTCTCCAGCTCTTTTGTTTGTGTTGATGAGCTGGAGATAGAGGTGTTGGGCATCAGGGCCTTTGGTCTGCGGGTGGAGATGAGTTGTGGAGGAGTGGAGCGAAAAGGTGCCGCCGGGCTCTTCATCTTTCGGTTTCTCCCCTTTCCTGACAGGCTAGAGTGTTAAATTGTTCTTATGCTCTAGTGCGTTTGTAGACGAGGATTTCAGACATTGGGGGATTTTACCTGCAGGCTGTATTGGAGAAGAACGGGAGGAGGTGATGGAGAGGGTGCTGGGGTGGTTTAGCTGGTAATTTTGTATCTTTTGACTGATGTTGCTTTTTAGTAATGACCCCGGTCTGGTGAAATAATGTTCCTTGCTGGGCACAATAAGCAGCTTGTACCTTCTTTCAAGTATTAGCATTTTATGTGTATATATATATTT
>JAZGTJ010000036.1:233974-331362 GCA_036877575.1 Botia almorhae | reverse complement strand
CACACAGACCATCAATGTGAGAAAGATATTGACGTCCCTATAATGAAACTTCAGTTAGAGTTAGTAGCTCAAGTGTTGCAGGTCGATTGTTGTAAGCGTCTCAGAGAAGAAATCAAAGGCCTCCGTTGATAAACCATTGGGGCTGTCTACAGATTCTGACAAACTTGGGGACACAGCATCTGAGATGTGTAAGCAAGAACCATTGGAGAAAACGTTGAAGTCCTGTAAAGAGACGTCCAGGGCCGAGGGACTGCCATTGTCCTGACCAGATGCACAATCCGGGGCCATTGTTGAGCCGCAGATAGGAACAGTGGGTGACGGGTTGGGAAAATGTTTCAAATGTTTGTCATTGCTACCTAAAGGCGAGGCAGTTGCGCTTTGGGAATCACCATTGTGTCCATTCTGTGACTGTTGAGAAGTTAAGGTATTCTGCTGAAATGGATAACCCTCTCTTTCCAAAAGCGCCCCTGATACATTGTTTGCCACTTGTTCGAAAAAACATTTCCCATCACCCCGTCCTCCAGCCTCCTCCAAACTCGGAGGTTTCCCCTCACCGTGATGATTCTCTTTACATTGCGTTTGCCGTTTGTGTTTCATTCTCCGGTTTTGAAACCAAACTTTGACTTGCCTCTCGGTGAGGTCCAGCAGAGCGGCGATCTCCACTCGCCGTGGCCGGCATAGGTACTTGTTGAAATGAAACTCCTTCTCCAGCTCCAGCAGCTGAGTATTGGTGTACGCGGTTCTGAGTCGCCGAGTTGCCCCATTGCCACCATCAGAAATCTCTGGCGAGCCTATGAAGAGATTACAACGTCAAACATTATTGATACGCAACTAATTATAACTCTGGATTTTTTACAACGCCGTTGTGGGGCTTAAAGCTGACCTTACAAACGTGTCAAATATATTGTGCTTCTTGTGGGGCATAAATTGTTTGTGGAATGAAGCCATGGCACTTGAATAATTTGTGTCCTCATCCCCAATGCCAGAATATACTGATGTGTCTGGTGTGAGTGCGGAGAGGTCCGAGTGAAGATTAATGAACACGCCAGCTGCCGAGTTGAGTAATGGCAATCTATCATTCTTCATTACTGTCAAATATTAAAATTCATGTCCTGCACTACAAGTAGCTAACACAGAGTTTAGAAGTTGTTTAGATCTTAGACAATAACTGGTTAAAACCAACTTTCAGATATCAACTTTTCGAATTAAGTTTGCATGCATGAAGAGAGCAAAGTATTCCGCATCTACAGCAACATGACCTCGTATAACACAGCTACTGATATAAAAACTTTCATTTCGTTTTTATTAAACCATAACATAATAAAATTGCATTCAGTTCAAATACCTTGCGGGGAGAAGTACAGTGGACCAGGGTCGGTGGTTGTTGCTGTAGAAGTTGTCTGGTTTTTCTTGGATGCTTTTTTCTCCTTCATCCAAGGGTATTCTGGGGGTAAGGATGCGGCAGGCAGCGGGCATGAGCCATTAGGGTTCTGCTTGGGCCGGCTGTGGCGAGGGTGGCTGCCGGGGTTCAAGCTTGGAATGGTCTGCTCAAAAGGAGGAGGAATCAGTGTCGAGTGTGAAAGCGTCGAGCTCTTGATTGATGAACTTTGAAATGCATCACCGACAGGGGGAAAAGATGTCAGGCACTCAGCGAGCGACGGCTGACTATTGATAAAACCCGTCTCTCGCTCGAATTCGTAATTCATCTCCTCCAAGTCTTGCAAATTCGCCGCTCACAAATTTGTGACCCAATGAAGATCTAATGAAATATCGTGCCGGGTAAAAAAACTATTTTGCTGATTACGGCCGTATGGGGACCGCGGTGCCATTAAACTATTGCTTTCATGGAGACAAGGTTGAAATTGGACCGTATTGCTTGTCACATGATTACCTCTGTCCAATGACAATTTGGGGTTTAATCAAAAGAAGCCACTGTCTGTGTGATTGATCGAAAAAAGTCCGAGAGGAACGCCTTACTCTCGGGGATGGGCTACTTTATTTACGCATTTATGGCCAGCTTGTCCACTGCTCCGTAGGTTGTAAGTATAGCCAATACCTGAAACAGTTTAACAGCGAGTCCATCTGCTGCCTTTCCTTTATTGTTTGGTCGTTGACTGAAGATCCCCTAACTGATGAACTGGGCACATATGATAAACCAATAGCTATTTTTGAGGAAACGCATTAATCCTGAGTCGTGGTTTAACTACTTTTTATAGAGAATGCGCGCTCTCGTTTGTGAATGCACGAGCAAAAGCGCGTGAAAGTGTAGGCTCGCGCACGTTGAGCGCCGACAAATTCTTTAAAAGAACTGTCACGCGCTCGTGTTCACAAGCGCACTGATGCATTACAATAACATATTTTCGTTTAGCTTTAATGCTGACATGATTTTTATATCTAACCAAAACCAAACTTTCAAAACAACATACAATTAAATAAAAATGTATTTCTCCAGATATTTATTGTTCAAGATTATTCCATATTTCTTAATGTAACAATAAAACAAAACTACAGTTTACCTATTCTTGATGATAATACCTTCAGTCTAAAAATAAGTACACTACATGTAAATAATACACTACACATCATTACCCGATTTGACCTTCAAAAACTGTTTACATGGTGCTAAACCGACTCATAAGCAAATAAAGACAATAAACTAATTGATGTAAAATAAAGTGAAAATCCAGCGGTCTTCCCCGTTCAAGAATGTTCCTTCTATGTTGTCCTCAGAAGTCTTCAGCTAGGAAGGAGTATAGGCCTCGAGCACTTTATTGCTTATATTCCAAACAAAGAGCCCTGGAAGCCTGCACGCTATCAATCTTACACGCCAAAAGGTCTGACAGCTTAGTGCCCTAAGAACACATTTAAACCATCTAACACTCCCTTAGATCATATGTGGCAAGGAAGAAGAGAACAACGTAGTACTCACGGTTAAGAGTTTTACCATCTTATAAATTAAAGTGATATTTTTTTAAAAGTCATATTTTTCTTGTGAACGATTGGTCTTGATCATAATTTCATGTCGGACGTTCTTCTTGTGGACCAGCGTTCATACGGACCAAAAATTCGTTTGTTCTTTATTTTCGTTTTTGGAAAGAGAACCTTTATCGAAAGGTTGGAAATGAATAGGATTACTTATTGATTGTAAGAGAAAAACCGTGTTTTTGCAACTATACAGAAACTATTGTGTACAGAAGAACGTGGGTGTCGGCATTCTTCAAAAATACCCACTCCTTCCTACACTTTTCCACAACAAATGAAAAACATTCACCGTTTCTCATGAGCTGAACATCGAAAATGATCAAGGATGTAATGTATCTTTACGCATGCTGTTAAAATGTAATAATATTTCTATGCTAATATATTGATTGAAATTTGAATTCAAATCTTTGAATTCAAATGCATTCAATTTATTCTCATTAGTCAGACAGAATGTGTTTTTGTCCAAGTTTATTGCATTGCTTTAAATGAACACTATTCATTATTATTTCAAATTGGCCATCGAAATGTTGTCTCCGCAAATAAATTCATGTACAAGAATAGTGAAATTGCTTGATTTTATTTGCATAATAATATGTAATATTTAACCTAATATTTAACTGTTTGTGAAATTTTAATGAACTTATTAGACTGTTTTTCCATTGGATGAGTAAAATTCTCAAGGTCTCCTGAACAATAATTACTCATATTCAGAGTCATATTGATACTATGCTGTTTAACTATGTGAATTACCTTAATTTAAATAAAATAATTGGAGTAAATGCGCTCATGTGTCATTGAAAATAAACCTTATTTAACGTTACGTTACGAACGCTCAAACCTGGTTTATGAAAGTCAAAGAAAAAAACAAATTAATGTATTTTTTAACGAGATATTAAATAATTATTTGGCAATTTGAATGATTCTACTCCACGTGCTGAGAAGACGTGGACAATGTCATTTTTGGACGCGTCTGGCACAACTCTCACCCTCGCTGACCGTCTGTTATTCTTAATACTGAAGACTCACAGTAATAAAACAGAGGCTAGACTTGGATCGTTGAGTCATATCGCAAATACATGTGCTACATTCAAAGCTATGCATATTATAAATGTATTTCCAAAGGCCTAAGTGTCATATTTTGTACCTTTGTTATTGTATTAGTTTAGCCTGTTACATAATAATGCGTTACAAAATAATGTGCTATTTCTCTGTTTTGTTTCAGACGATATTAAATTGTGTATTTATTTAATCCCTGGTTTTTATTAAATTAATAATTTGTTTCTTATTTATAATCGCATGAATTCAGGGACCTCTGTTATATAGACCCATATATATTATGTTATATATGTTATATAGACCTGAAAAGCGACTGAAGAAAAGGAAACCAACTTTGAATATAAGATATTTTTGAATATACGTATAACAAAGTGTAAATGAGATATGGTACACTGAGTGGATCTTTAAAGAAATTATATGGTTAGGGTTATTTATAGGGTTATATATTCCTGCTTTGGCCAATCACATTTCTAAACCAATTCGTTTATGCCATGGATTGATCTTTTTTATCCCTCTCAGCTAGCTTTGTAAATTAGTGCGCATGAGGCGTATATGGGCTGTTTATAATGTCTGCGAAGGCTGCAGCGGCAGCTCTGGCAACAGTGGCGTTTGATGGATGACCCTCTACCCACACACATTGCATTGGGTCGTAAACGAGCTCCAAGCTCCCATTGTTCTGCTGGAGGTGTATGTCATTTCCGGGCATTTCCACTATACCCCTGCCCGAGGAGAGAATCATGCAGTTTTATTCAGAATATGAGCTGTGAGGGTATAGACTGCACCGTAAGATTGAATAGATTGAATCCGACGCTAAACTGGAGATGCAACCATTTATATAGTGTAACATTAATTTTAGGGGTTAAACAATCAGTTGTATGTTAACATTAAAGCATGCTGACTTTGTAAGCCAACATAAATAGGTTTAGCAATACTTAGACTCACTGTATGTTGTGAGATTGTATAGTTGCTTAAGTAGAGGTTTGTTACAGTGTATAAGCCCTGACAGTAATTAGCCATAAGTATTTAGAGTAGACATGTATCTAGAGCATCTGGATTAGACATGGGACTGATTTAGTCATTTTAAACAACTAAGATTGTGTATTTGTAAGTATGATTATAAGTATGATATTCTTCTCTTCATACAGTAACTTGTGTAAAATAATGAAAAGGATAAAAAACAATTGGAGACCAAATGCATGTTGGTTTACCTGTAAAGCACCTGTTTATCTGCCTTAAAATCTGTGGGTCATCTGACTGTTAACGGTCAGGATAAGTGTATAGTGTTCCTGTCTGATTGCTCTGCATGTTGCGTGCTTATAGGCCTATAAGCTAGTAACCTTTGACTGTATTACATAGTAATGCAGAATCGTATCTCTTTAATAACTGTACTGATTTGAGTTATGATCTCATTTAGAACATTCACCTTGTTTATCTTAAGGGAAAAAAGTTTCAGTTATATAGCCCAAAGTTCTACTTCACTGCAGCTGATCTCTGTATATACATGGTAATTGGATTAGCACGGAGCAGTGAAAACAAGCCTTTTTGGAAAAACACATGCTATGTCTTCAATACTCATGGAGGCAAGAAACGAAAATATTTTTTGGCAGCGTTATATATTAGATGGACGTTCACGAATGCGAACATAACGATATTATTTCACATTGTTATTGTTGTTATATAAAGCAAATATCCCTCTTGATATTATTAAAGCTATTAACAGTAGCGCTGACCATAATCAGAAATTAAAATTCAACCTTGCTTTTGAAAAACACGGCACATACCTTCCTACAGCTAAACAGTCTTACAGAAAGAGACTCAACATTCTGCTAATCGTTCTGCAGCCAAATGTGTAGTTTAATCTAACATTTTAATGTTTAGTCTGTATATATTGCTTCCAAAGCCCATGTGGCAAGTTAAAACAGTAACGAAAGTATCAGTGTCTGACACGTAACGTGATACACAAATGTATATTTACCCTTTTCCGACAGATTTTAGTGGAAGTAAAACAATTGCCTGATTTTCAGTCTGAGCAGAATGGAATTAAGTAGCACTTAAAGGCTGCTTTGGCGGGCTGTTCCCCAAAAGCGTCGTTACGTGCTTGGCAAGTATAAACGGCCTCTGGATTAACGACAACCCCAGACAACTTGTAAAACCGTAAAGTGCAACCTAAATAGATCTTTCCCCCATCCACTTTGATCACCCACACAATTTAAATAATATGAATGCATTCTGTAACTTTGGATATTAGACCTACAAAGTAATACACGGCAACAATGATAAAATATTAATATCAAGTGATAATTTGTTTTCTTTTATTTACTCTTTAAACTACACACTGTAGTGTGCAATTAAGTCGATTGCGATTAATAGCCCTGTGAAGGATATTGATTATTACGAGGTTTACCATGTTGCCAGTAAATGCACAATAGGGTGATGGAAGCTGCACTTCAGGGACATTGACCAATCAAATGGTTGTCTGCTATGTGTGTCCAAACGGTGCAGCACAATGCTTGGGTATCGGAGAGGAAGAGAAGTTTGGGAGAAGCTTATTGCCTTCCTCAACAAAGCACATTAGCTACGCCCCCTCTTAAATTTAACATAGCATATCCACTTCTGATTTTTATTCATACAGTTGTCTGCAACAATGCTACCGCTTTGTTTGCATCTTTGCAAAATAGACCCATTGTATACAGCATGAAGGATGAACATCGAAACTAGGTTTAGGTGTAATTTTGCTGTTGTCCTGCAGGTGACTGCGTGAGTCTGTCTTCTAGCGCTTAGTACAGCAGTAGCGCTTAGTACTGTAGGCTGCATCTACATTTGCTTTTACTGACTTCTTAAGCCAACACTGTAATATTGCATACAATAATGCATACGATTGTTACTTTAATGCTCTACCTTTACTTGATATCTGTCTTTACTTTTGTTAGTTAAATAATGAGTTATCAGGCTGATTCAGACATTGATATTTCATACACTGACATTTTTATGTATAATAATTTATTGTACAAAAGTAAACAATACTTTTGGGAAACGCAGTCATCGCCTATGCTTGGAACCGACAACTTCTAATGTACTCCTAAGTTATATTTTATTACAAGACCGATAGTGATTGAAGGCGGGCATAAACAAATTGTCAGATTATACTATCATGATACAGTTTTATGTAATGAGACTTGGGCCCTTTAGTTGTCTACGAAACTTTCTATTAGTCCATGTAAAAACTGTAAAACGACTGTAAACGATTCCTTCAGTAACTCCGCCATAACAGAAATGTGTTTGGGCACCTGAAATATACGTTAATGTATATAAACTGGCCATTTGAGAAAGCATTCTTCAAAGGGTTTCGCTAAAGTGTGGCATCTGAGAAACGGCAGCTGGTACATACCGGGTCTTTTAAAGTATGTTTACAGTGATAGGTTCGAACAAAGCTTCTATATACGTATATATGATCCGTATTGTCCGGTACTGGTCCTTATTAAGCGATGTCGCATCAGGGTAGAATCAGTTGTGTCGACTGAAAATTTTGAACAAACCACTGTCTCCACCTGCTGGATACGTGTGGTAGTGGCGCAATTGGCTTGATGGCACATCCTGTTCAAGTACTTTATAATGGAGTGTTTGTCAACTCTGCTTCAGCAAACCACACCCCCAAACCGCAGAATAGCACTGCACATTTCTCTCATTCGTCTTAGACACCCAATTCAGGTATTGGAACACTTAACTAATTGGCTAATGAGTCATCCAAAATATGAAGTGTTGGAGGCCCCAGTAGCATGATAAAGAAACTCTGCAGCACCTTTACCAAAACGGGATTAAGCAGATTTGCTGGATTTGCTCATTAGCCTAACTGTTTTTTTATGATTCAAAAATTACATATAGAAACATCACCTTAAATGGGAATATTCTCACTTCAAAAGTTATTTTTACATTCTAAAGAAATACATTTTAACAGAATAGCTACTGGACACGCAAGAAAACTACAATGCGTCAATAGCTTCCGTTGGCACTTCATGCATGACGAGGCAACAAATGGTGATCAGTTCTAAAACGTTTTAATTGTTACTGGGGAGTAATAAAGTAATTAGTAGAGAAAAAACAGACAGTGTGGCTGAGCCCCGTTTTACGATGCTGTCTAGAGTAAAGCCTTTGAAGATAGCCTACCAGCAACCAAGGATAAGTGTTTTGTTTTTGAGTATATAGTTTCTACTGTTAAGCGATGTTTATTTTGTGTTTTTGTAAATTTAAATATAAATTGTGAATTTAAAAATAACAACAACAATAATATTAATAATACAACGAATAAATAAGTAAATAAAATGTAACCTGCGTTACAGTAATTGCGTTGATAGACGTGGGACGTCTAAAAAGTCATTCCAGGTCCGCCCTCAATCGCTTTGCACCCCATAAACAGTTAAGACTGTGATTGTGGTTTATTGCCACACGGCCACTAATATCGCTTGCAGGGGCAGGGCACAAATAGAATGTGCAGGCCTGTCCACAAGCATCAAACTAAGCTTTATTTATGCGAAGAAACGGCATCCGGGCCGTTAACGGGACACTAAACAGTGGGAGATAAAGGGAGAACGAACGCGAGAACTTGTTAGATATGTAAAACTATATTTCGAGGACAGTAAAATATTCCTTATTGGATAAAGTAAAATAGCACGGGGTTGCAGTCAGTGTCAAGGGGCAATATATTTATGTTGTGTTAGTCTGGAAATTTATGTGCACTGAAACGCAGGACTGTAATTATTAGTGGCAAAGTATTGCAATATCGATTGTGCTGATTTTCACGTCAACAACAATGATTGTAAAATCTCTGTCAAATCTCTGTGTGACCGTTGCCAACAAAAATATATTCACAATTGAACCAATATGGTGGATGTTATTCAGAGTCTTAACAAAATTTACAATTTGTCAGAAATTTATTTATCATTTACACAAGTGGTATTTCATTCGAAAACGGCTAACACTGTTTTGAGGTATTGGCGTATATGCACAGTTTCTTTGTTCACATAACACTGCAAGCACGTTCATGTTACAAATTTCAATGAAATATCTTTTGACGATTTACACAACATAAATTAATTAGTCTTAATACATAGGTAGTTCAAATACATCTAGGTAGTCACATTAAACAATAATCCACTGCGCTCATTTTGAACAATAAACATTTGAAATTCATGCAAATAATCATTATTTCATATCGCAGAACCTTGAATTTCCCTGAAATCATCAACTGGGACTTTCAACAAAATTGTAACATATTTAAAATGTACACAATGCGAAGAGCTAGGCCTACAACAAGCAAGCCAAAACAGAGAACTATTAACAACAAGCTATACAGAAAGACACAACCATATATAAAGCATACTCTGAGATGAAATGTTTGTGCAATGTAAATCTAACATATTACAAAACTGGAAGTATATCAATAATAATAGTCAATAACTATCTATAACAATCGACTGTTGTTGTGCAGGAATGAGGAGGAAAACAGGCTAATTCACAAATACTGTCGCACGAACCAAATAACGTCATCCACCGCAGTGCGTATTTACTTTCGTTGTTTAAATGTCTTTTGGCCGATGTTTATTGCATTTCTTCATCTTCATCCTACGGTTTTGAAACCAAATTTTGACTTGTCTCTCGGTGAGATTTAGGAGTCTTGCCACTTCATATCTACGGTCGCGCGAGAGGTACATATTAAACAGAAACTCTTTCTCCAGCTCGAGAGTTTGATGCTTAGTGTAAGGACAGCGCTTTTTCCTAGTGGACTTCGCATGCAGCCAGTTGGACGCAGGGTTATCTGCAAAAGGGGTCGGAGAGAGAGAGCTAGTCATGTTGCCACTTGGAAAAAACTGCGGCCATTTTATAACCAGTCGTGTCGGAAAACAAAGGTCTAATAGGCAACCTAACAACAGTTAAGCGTAGTCTGAATTCCATTTTCTACTTTATTACTATATTGGGGGAAGAATCACAGAGGACATAGTTGGGTTCCAGATAGAGTTAATATGATCTACAATTTTATTTGCAAGCTATAATTTTCACCAAGATGAAAATAAATTGTGGTCACTGAACGAGAGAGAAAAGGGCCTTACAATCTAAAAGAAAATTTTTCTTAATCTAGATTACAACAATTTAATTTTTGAATCCGTTGATTTAATATAACATTTAATGCGTTATAATTTGTATTAAACCACACTTAAAATTTAAGATAACATTTGACAGGGATTTTGGCCCATAAGTACTACGTCCAAATATCTGGCATGTACTAAATTAATGGGAAGGACTCTAATCTAGGAAATAACAAAACACATGCTGTTAAATGCGATAATGACCGCCCACAAATAAGAAGAATCAAGAAAAAGGGTTTTATTCCTAAAACCTCTTGTGAAAAAATCTATTGTGAAAATGTTAAATATATAAGTATATAGCAAAAATATGTGTCCTGGTGACTTGGTCAACGCTGTGTATTTCAAAGCAGATTCTGCAATACAATGCGCACTTACTTGGGTCTAGATCTAGCTTCGTCTCTGCTGAAGTTTTGTCATTTTGTGACTCGCTAGAAACCGCCTCGTCCGGTATCTTCCCCTCTGCCTGTGTTGTATTGTTGTCAGCTTCGGGCACTAGTAGTGTATGCGTCGTGCACTCACCATTTCCGACCAATGGTTCAAGTTTTATATCATGGTGCATATCTGCAGATAATCCCGTGAAAGGCAGGGACGCAGACAGGGGTTCTAAAGCCCAGGAGCGGACGGATGCTCCATCCACGGATTCTCCTGTTGAACATGGATGGTGAATGTAGGAGTGGTAGGCGATAGATGTACTGCCAGGGGGCTGCACGGGACTCCACGATGCGCCAAAAATAGCTGATTTGGCCTGGAAAGTGTACGACTCCTGCTCGCCATATTCAAGTAGCGTCAGCTCACGAGCTTGCTGCTGGACCACAGGTCCTGCTGCGAACCTCGGTACCAAATTATCATCATTCTCATGCGGAATGTGTGAGTCGGCGTAGTAGCTCAGTGTCCCTAATGTCGACATAATAAAAACAAGCAAATAGAGTGCAAGTTGAAAGTATACACCCACAATGAAACGGACACAAAAGCAGAATACGTGGAAATCAAGTAACTACTTGACTTCACTGTGAACTACAGACCTCTGATAAGTTGAACCAATGCAGAGATTGGATTGGATGTAGGAGGCACGTGACTGTGGGAGAGAACGTGGGAGATAAAGGGGAAAGCCTAAGCAGTGCATACTGTTAAATGGCCTCCATTTTACAAGTCATATTTTTAATGGCATAGCTATATGCTTTTATGAAGGTGGATTTGATTTTATTCATGTTGTTAAGCTTACATCGAATAACCGCGCGTAACACAAGCGGTTATTTGATAAGCGCTATTGTTAATAGTAGGCCAGTTTTGCCATTTAAAACTATTCAACGCTTATGTACAAGTCTTTGCATAAGCCTAATTACTAGACTAATCATTGCCACACAATTCAATAACATCTACCTTGTTTCAGGCAATGTTAACTTTTTCCTCAAAAAATAAAAAGACCGAAATAAAGATATATTCTAGAGCTATTATGAAAACTTGTATTCAGTATGTAAGCATTTGAGAGGCTATAAAATAGTTTAGATATAAAGGCGATCTTTACGTGAGCCATGAATACTTTATATGGCTATAAGTGCCACTGGTTTGCTGAGATATGACCTACTAAGTGACCAGTCATTTTGCAGGGTGCTCAGACCTTCAGTCTTCTTCTCACTGTGATGTGCAGAAAAGATAAATATAAACGTGAAATAAGTGATTAATTATAAAACAAAGCATAGGGGAAAAAATGTGAATACAAAGAGCTTTACACAAATGTTGCCCCTCAAAGTCTTAGAATTTAGAATGGTCAATACTGCAACAAAAACTTACTTTTTTGGCATTCCAGTTCAATCTGCTAAATTTTTTGACGTTTTTACATAGACATATTTTTATCGGTTAAAATGAAGCAGAAAGCTGCATATTGCGTTCGATATTAACTGCATGGTTTATACTGTAATCTATCAGACACGTTTTTTAATCAAAAAACCAGTAAAATATAAACCGTGTCGTTCTAATGGGATTATATGTTAGTTACAATAATTTTAATTAAACGCAAAATAGAAAAGATCCACTATTTTTTAAATGCATATGTATGGACTTAGGAGCGGTGCTGTGATCTTGTCCTCCAGGAAGAGGGAATTTCTGGGCACCTCAACAGATTTGTTTATAACGGGCTATTACACTGTTTTTCTTTTGGTTGTAACTTGGTTGTCTGGACTGAATATGGCCAATAAAGCCTTTGTGTTTCTTCTCCGGCCAAGCAGACGCATCTGGCAATGTGGGCGTGCTCTCGGTCTCTGCTGCGCACGCGGCTTTGGCCAAAGTGCATTGATCGTAACCTAGGCCTTGCTACGTCTTTCTACACATCGAAATATTTTTTTAAGTTTAACCGGAATACAACATGTAGTTTCTATAATGCCCTAAAAGGTCATTCATGCTTCATGATATCATTGATTTGTCATTTTTGTTGAATATTTCTTCTGGTTTCATAAAAATGTACTTTCCGGATTTTTGACACGTCAAATTGTTTGTCTTGTGAGTTGTGCTGAATCTTACTGCGAGGCAATTAAGACAGTTTCTTGTTGTGGGGATGTAAAATGAAGCACAACAACATGAAACTACCTAAATCACGCAGCAGTTGTCTTTTGTCTCATTCTTGAGGAGATATGCGAGAACGCTACATTTTTAACCAATTTATTTACTCGACATTCTGTGTTGCATAAGCAAACAAGCCCAATAAAATGAGCTTTTGATGATACTGATCTATATGTTTCTCTGTTACAGTAAATTTTGACATCTTACAAAGATTAACTATAACTGAGTATTCCTTATAATGTCTATTTTTTGGAAATTGGAATAAATAGTCTACAACTTGGATTATCCAAAATTGGATCATTTCGATAGGAATTATTGGCTTGATGATTTTAGGGTGACTTATTGGACCAATACTTAGAGAGTAGACTTAACATAAGGAATAACATAAATTGTTTAATTTTACAGTTAGCAAAATTAAAATCACCACTAAAATTCTAAAAAAAACACACACAAATTCTTCATTATATCAAATGTCTCAAAATCATGAGTGTTTCAAACAAAAGGAACTGTGTTTACAAGTAAACTATAACGACTTTTACATGCTTTTATTTAGATCTGCCAAGTATGAATTACATCTGAGACTGTCGCGTTTGGCCTGTGTCCCAAAAAGAATTTACATTTTAAATACTATTAAAACAAAACAAGGCGGGTCGTGTTACATTTCTACGTTCTTATGCCTAGAACAGCAAATACATGACAAGGTCGTACTTAAGACCTTAAGACTTTAAAAATGGTTTCATTATTACAACATGCAAATATCGCAGTTATATACAACAAATGTACAATATTGTCTGAATGCTATTTACAATGAGTGCCAATAATTGCCTTCAGCATTTAATATTTTCCTCGCTACCTTTTACATTGAAGTTCTCTTGACAGTTTATAAATAACCATGACATGTTATGACGACAGGGATGTCAAATAAAATTATACATAACCAGATAAAAACGTCAACAGTATACGACACACAATAAGTTATCAATAGTATCTTGCACAAGTCATATAAACACGCACACCTACAAATACGCATTGTTGTAAGTAGGCAACCATTGCATCTGATGGAGGAGGGCGCCAGAGCACTATAACCGAGCGAGGGGGCTTTATGAAAAACTGAAGTTGGCTGACAGGATTCGGTTTTCTCTGCTCATCTTCTTTAGCTTCATCCGACGGTTCTGAAACCATATTTTCACTTGTCTGTCCGTGAGGTGAACACTGCGGCTGATCTCCAAGCGACGCTCCCGTGTCAAGTACATATTGAAGAGAAACTCCTTCTCCAGCTCTAGAGTCTGATGCTTGGTGTAGGGACAACGCTTCTTACGACCACTCTTCGCCGTCAGCCAGTTAGCTGGATTCTCACTTTTAGAATCTCCTGCTGAAAATGTGAGAAGATATTAGTCCAAAATGTTCAGTTGCAGTAGCACCAATTTCAAATATGGGCACTTCACATTACAGTGCGTATGCCGTAATTAATTGCGATAGCAATTGAAAATTCATTAAAAAAATTACAGTCCATAACGCTCACTAGTATTATTAATGTAAATGCACTCTATTACCTCATAAGGTAATAATCATTTACTGCTAGACCTATGTTGTGTAGTCACATTAACTATAGTAATTAGCGTATGGTATATTTATTTACGTTAAAGTTTTTTAATGCTGAACTGTTCTATTTTTTTACCTTTGTTTGTGAGAACAAGAACATAAAATTAGTTCTGTTAAAGGCCCGTTTAAATGATAAACTGTATAGCCTACTATTTAATAACTAAACCAACTATCCACATTACAGGTGGTAATTATATATGTCAAGGTCTCAGAAACAGCAGAACGTTAAATACACATGTATTGACAAGGGGATTGTCCGGGTTTATTATACTGTGTAATTTTTGTTGGATTTGTTTTTTTTGTGAGCAATACGCTTGTAGTATTTAGGTGATGATTTAAAAACATTTCAGAAACTATAAGGTAAGTATGGTCACGCGCTTATTGGTGTCAACGGATGTTCTGTTGTATTTAAAGGTCTGCAGAAAGAAGGTGTGTGAACAGCAGATTTCATATTGGCCAAACGAGGGTTGTTAAACTGCGCTTTTGTTAAAACAGATCTCGTGAGCAATGTCATAAATGGGCTTTATATGGCAAGTATGTATAGAAAACGATATCTTTACGAATAGCGTGGTAAAATTAAAGCAAGCATTGCAGCTCTCGGGAATGACTTTTGTGTTATGTGTAAAGGTTGCATAATTACAGACTATACATCAACTGGTTTGGGCTTAATTAAAAAAACTGAAATAATGATGCCCAGGCCAAATGGTATTTTAAAACACTATTTGTAATAACACTATTACATACACTATGTATTATACTACTAAATTTTGGGAATCATATAGATCAGAAAAAAAATATATATTAAGTTTTGTGCATAACCTATATATTTCACATTTTGATAAAAGGACCTCATGAAATATGCTTTTCTTTTTTCTGACTTAGCAACTCACTTGCCTTTTGTAACCTTTGCCGCCTTTTCTGGACTGTCCGGTGGTTCGGGAGATGAAGCGGTGCCAGTGGACCCGCTTAGCTCCTTGTTTCTTTTCGGGACGTGTGTGGAGGGTTTATCGCTCTCTTCCCTTCTTGTTTCGGCTGTTGTAGCTGAAAGAGAGCTATCAAATCGGCTCGATCGCTGAGCAGCAACGTGAGTCGATATAGACTGGTTGTCTGGAAAACCTTTGGTGGTGCACGTCTGAGACAGACGGAAGTAGCCAGGCACCGGAACACAGTCGTTATTGTTGCTAGATGGACACGAGTTTGATGTCAGCCGCGAGTACGATATATCCTCTGTGATTGTTTCTTTTGGACACTTTTCAGACTCGTATAAGCAGTAAGAGGTCTCCTCTTTTATGGTGGGTGAGAACGAGCGTGGGGTCATTTGGTTGTTAGGCTGGTCAATGCGACAAGACCTCGACGTTTCCAGCCATGTTTCCATGCCTTGATATGGGCCACATGTAGGTACTACATTTTGAGAATTGCTCTCGCTCCGTTTAAGTCCTGGAAAATAGCCACAGTTAGATAGTCCATAAGAATAGTCGGAGGTCGGCAAGTAGACGCTGTTTTGGTAGTAGTGCCCACTTCCCTCTGCTCTTCCATGGATCAAGGAGTCTACTAAAAACGAGTTTCCAGATGAACTATCGGAGCATGACATCTTTGTGGTATAATTTGACGGTGGAAGAAGATTGCCCTTTCTGGATGACATTTCTTGTGTAAAACATGCTGAATATAATTACTGATAACTATACAACTCAGTGTGAGCTAACAGCCAATTAAATCGCAACGAGAACCGATGACTCCTCCCCCTGTGAGCACGTAACCCTTGTGTCCCGTATCCTTTTTCAGGCTACTAGATTTTAAAAAAGTCAAAACTGCATAAACTCGATTAGTCATTTATGAAAATATAAGCGAATAAAAACTGAATTTAATTTAAACGGCGTTATGTTTACGATCACGGACTTCGTTAACACTGTCATTGAGCCGCCAAGCCTTGTAAGTCTTTATAAAGCCTTGTAAGTCGTATATAAAACCAAAGCAACAAGGTATCAAAAAGAAGATCAAGTACTAAAATAATAAATCCTTATGATACAATGTAATTGCCCCAACATCAATTTAGGCGCGAGTTACAGTTACAGTAAACAGCGAGTTACAGTGTGCTTTTCTTGTTATAATACATGCAGTGGGTCGAAACAATTTATTTACTACACTCAAGTTCATAATGAAAGACGGCTTTATGCTTTTCTGAATCACTTTATGTGGTGTATGTGGAATATTGGGATATTAGCCGTGCTGCAAACATCTTATCAAAGGCTTCGCATGTAAGGGAATTTTACACGTAGGCCTATATTGTATGTATAATCCTGATGTAAGATTTAATTATATGTTAATGGTACAAAGTATTTAAATGTATCTAAAAGTATCTAAAAGCTTTTATACCTGATTGTAGAGGCATACCTACCTGCAATCCCATATTAAAATTATTTCGCAATACGATTTAATGCGATCTTTTAATGTGATTACATTTTAGACTTTTGATAAAAGGAATGAACCTGAATAACAGCTTTATTGTAAATGCTACTTTGCGCTACACCGCTAGGTAGAATGTACTGTTGCCATTTAATTTTAATTAAATATCAGGAATTAAAATTTCAAGTTTCATTGTTAGTATTGGGTTTCTATTCTATTAAGTTTTATTAACCTTAGTATCTTGTGATGTTGTAAATGATTTGACTAATATTTGAAATCAGAGCTTTTTTTCCAACAGTTTGTCAATAGATCTTCATTACATAGTCGCTCTATAACGAGACATTCCTTTTTGTTAACAAACTGCCAAAAGAGTAAATTTACCCTACACCAACATTTTAAACATTTTAGTAGTTAACAACTAAACAGGATAACTAGTGTAATTAGAACTCAAAAGAAACGCTTTTGCCCGAAAGGCAGTTTTCTTAGCAGTCAAATGGTCCCTGCTTCAATTAATATTAATGAATATTTTTATTCACGACAGATTTATTTTATCTTATAAGACAGCAATATTGTAAATATTAAACAGCAAGATTTCAATAAACGGATGAGTTTCAATGTTTGGAATTCAATTCTATATACTCTTTTTGCAACGGCGGATTAAAAGGACTTGGTATTGTAAATTCAATTGAATTGTACATAAATTAAGCAATGAAAATTACAGAATTTTTGGTTTTCATTTAAGCCGAAGCACAGCAGAATATCTATTTACAGAACGCATCTGCATTTTTAAATAGTCAACAACCCTTTTGGAATAAAAACCGTGTGAATACCCACAGTTACCTACAGGCCAGAATCTAGACCTAAAACTGCTTATCTTCTTCTCTACTTGCCTTACAGTTTCTTTAAAAATATCTTTGGTGACTGTCAGGAACAAAAATACATTACACTGAGACTAATAAAACTACTTCCAATAGTACTCCTTTCTAAATTAAGTTTTTGTATGACAAGCATATGAGATGCTCGTTAACCACAGGACACATAAAACTATTTCTAATTACAAAATAAATGCATTGCTGACAAAAACTATAACTAAATGGTAGCTCGCCTTTTTTACCTTAAACAATGCCTCGTATAGTCACGATGACCGTTGTCCTTTGCCCGAGCACAAGGTAAATATGTTTCAGCCGGGATTATAGATAAACGGCAATGACATTGATCTAAATTGCGCCACCCAGTGGACGTGAGGCGGATCATCGGAACAATAAACAGAGTAATCCAGCCGTGGTGCCACGATGGGACACAGAGACAAATGATGGAAGAAAAGTCCGTGAACACAAGCTTTCAATGCTTCCAGCCGTTGTTTTCTAGCCCTTAGTCACAGTTAATAACCTTGGTTCTCAGACGGTTTATGGCACCTCACTCCAATTCTACAAATGCTCCAGACTAAGACGGGTTTTATGACCGAGTTGCTGCAGCAACTGGGGGATGTGCCCTAATTAGAGCGAAATTCCAGCGGGCCTTAAAGGATGCGCTAACCGCCAGGGCCATCAAGTAAAGCAGTCGTTATTATCTTATGGTCGCCCTTATTTATTAGAGCTCTGAGTGGCATAAGCCATATCAGATTTGTGACCCACTCGCAGTGAATCATCGATATATTGATACAGTCTAACTGTAAAATTATATGGGTAACAAGAGGCCGTTGCTTTATCATTTTCGGGACAAAAAGCTGGTTTTCTTAGAGTTTAATTCTTTTGTCTAGGTGAAGGTTTTGTCTAGGTGTGAGACACTTTCAAAACAGCTATATAATATGAAGCCAACGCTGACATATCTGTAGGGTCGACATAGAACAGTTTGTTGAAAGGCCGTGATTCATTGAGACATACACCGCCATGTTTTGGGCAGTTCCGTAATGGATACTAGGCATTAATAACTGCAACCACTTGATCCTTGAATCAAAAGAAAACGCGTGGAGGCAATATAACGCTAGATCCATCAAACATTTGATCCTACTCCAGGAAAAAGAGAGAAAACACAAGATGTTTCAAGAGACTGATTTATATAACACTGAAGGGATGTTATAAACACGAGAGGTTATCACGAACATGAATGAGCTCCTGCAACATCATTAAAAACTTTCACGCATATTAAAAAAGATGGAGAATCACATAGCTTAAATTGAGATTTTTTAAAAAGATATTTTTCTGATTTTGATTTTCATAAGTCTTAAGTAGCGTCCATGTCAGTTCATTTATTGCTTTTACCTTAACCTTCACGTCAAAAACAAAATAAATAGGAGATTATTTGATTTTAAAAACGCTATTACTGGAGAATGCGCAGTATAGAAGCCCAACATCGATTATAAACTCAAATATACACAATTCACATAAAATAATTTAGCGCGCAGGATGCGTCTGCTTCCCAATAAGCGTATAAAGGCTTAAATTCACGAAATGTGCGTTGATATTTCATGTGCTGTAAATAAATCGTCTAATAAAAAGCCACATGTAAGTCTTGTCCATTACTTATTAAATCTCGCCCTCACCAGCATTTTTCCACCTGAATAGATTTGAATACTTGGTGATAAATGACACATGGGAAAAGTTCAAGATCTTGTTCAGAAAATAATATATAAAAAATGTTACGACCCCGATTACGAGCAGGGGCCAACATAAAAGAAATTTAAGCACGAGAAAAAGTAGGGAACAAATAATAATAATAATGTCCCTTTTCATTGGTAAAGATTATAGAGAGTACGAATTTATGTTCATATCGATGAAAATGCGTTTCATAGGAATGAAGGTCACTCGTCTCGCTGCAGCCTGGGAGCCGAAATGTCTATCCACTTACTTGAAATTAACCATCTTCCTTAAATGATTTCTCTGCAATAGGTCTAAAGCAAAGGGTTCGTGGTGTAATACTGCAAACGGTCCCTGTTTAGTTTCTTTTCTTTCATTCTTCTGTTTTGAAACCATATTTTGACTTGACGGTCGGTGAGGTTGAGCATTCTGGAAAGCTGTAGCCTTTTCTCTTTGTTAATGTAAACACTGAAGAAAAATTCTCTTTCCAGCTCTCTGATTTGATACTTGGTGTAAGGACATCTCTTTTTCCGTGTCTTCTGTCCACCTGCAATATAATGAAGAAAGACTGTCAAGCTATTTACAAGCAGCCAATTAAAAAGGCAACTGAATAACGGTTAGATTGAGTAGTTAATACACCGATTTCCAGTTTTCTATATTTCTGCATAAATATGTTGCGTTTGGTTTAATGTAATAAACTGTAAAATTATTGTCTAATAATAATAACAATAATAATTGAATAAAGTATTTAGCTTCTGGGGTCGTATTTTAATATAATATCAATTTATGGGAATTTACTGACACAGAAATAATCAGCTGAAGTTTGCTTCATAATTAGCAACCTGTAATAGAGACTAAAATTTCATATTAAAATTTGGAACTACAACGATAAAATAATTCAAAAAAGTACAATGATTTATTTGACATTTAGCATCATAACAACAGCTAATAAAATGTTCTTTAAATATCCCGTGCAACGCAGTGAATTCAGTTCTGAATAAGTGCACAATTTTGATGAACCCTCAAATAATGTTGTTGATGAAAGAAATACATAAATAGCTCAATGTGTAATGAAGTAGCGCAGACTTTTGAAAACTCAATAGGAAATGGCCTATCATTCACGGCCAATTTCAATTTCGAACACGTGATCTCGCGTTTATAACAAAGTTTTGTTAGGGTAAATATACAGGGCCCTCCATAAAACTTATATGCTTATAAAACAGCATATAAAACCTTTAACAACAGAAACGTTCGCACACGACTGCTGTGCGTCTTTAATACGTACTGCTATTGCCGCTGAATTTTTCTTCGTTGTTCCCAGATGACGACTCGGGACTACTCGTCTCCTCACACCGCTCTGTCTCATCCGTTCCCCGACAGCTGTCGCTCCCTGATTCCGCGAGTGGAGGCGCCTTGCTGGTCGTTCTGTCCACCGGGTTCTCGGTCGACTGGTTTTCCACATTCCCATATGCTGTCTCGAAAAACTGATCGAATGCTTGGGGAAGCACTCCGTTTCTCCCTACGCTGCCATACACGCTGGCTGTGTGACTCGTATTAGAGTGGTAAAGAACCGAATTGTTTTTCGATAACATGTCCCCAAAAGTTCCAGGATTGGAGAGGCAGTCCCTGTGCACCATGTCCTCTGTCGCGTAGCAGTGTGGCAGATTGCTCCTGGAGTGCCACTTGCTGGACGCATCAATAGCATAGTCCCTAAAAGATACCTCTCTAACAGTCTGAACTTGTGGCAAATTGGACGAGGAGTATGAGTATGTCATGGGGCAAGAAGACGGGGTCTGGGGCAGAAAAGGAGGAAGACTGGAAAATTCCGTTCCAGATACGTAATAAGTGCAGCTGGGCAAATACATGTTAGACCCAACGGGTACCCGCTCGTCAAAATCCATAATGACACTTGGTTGGGCACGCCACAAACATAGTACTGCCTCGCATCGTTGTACAGAACTCCTTCAGCTTCAGTGGCTTTGAAGCAGTTCCGCGGAGCAGAAATCTGGAGACGTGAGCTGACGTGGAGATCCATCTCCATCCATTGCAGAGAGCGCCAGTCATGTGACCAAGGGCAGAAATTGACATGTACCTCTTAGAATATTGTATGCCAACATGTGCAAATGTTAAAGCAGAGGAGTGAGCAATATTGCATTGACGAATGCTTGCGTGCAGTGGACTGCAGATCTTGACACTTTTGATTGCCGGGGGATGTTCGCGTGCCCTATTTGCAAGGCGTTTTACATACCATGGCTTATGGTGTTTATGAATTTGTTTTAAGTAGTCACAAACATCCCATGTGGATGTAACTCTGCAAAATGAATTTGATCATTCGCTTCCTGTAGGCTGTAGAATTTGAATTTGCATGTGAAATTGCGCTTTGTCATTGCACAATTTATGATTACACTAGATAACTTAAATGGAACATATGGGACACAATGATTAGGTTTTGTGTGGGGCAAAATTACGTTTCTGGTCTAAAATAGTTATATAGGTAATTCAGAATAAATTAAAGTGGAAATAGACTCGGACCAACTGGATTGCGTCCCAGGAAAACTGAAGAATACAATACACTCGTCCTTATTTTAAACCCACTCAAATGCTGGTATATTGATACATTTACATGGCTGTATATATTTGCTAACGTTTTTATGTTTACATGTACACGTAGACGTAAATAAAACATCACCAGTTTGGATTAAGGTCACAAATTATATAAATGTGAAAGCGCAAAATAAACGTAGGTTATACCAAAGACGCAGTTAATCGAGGTGATGTGACATTGGTGACTGCGTATAAAATTACAATTTATTTAAATAGTTTTAGTGTTAATGAGTTTTAATTTCAGTATTAATACCATTACAGTAATTACAGAATTACAGAAAATCTGTCTTCTAGGGTCTTTTATGTTTTTGGCGTCATTAATTTTTTTTTGAACAGGCAACATTGGTTAGTTATATATATTTTAATATATTCACTCAAAAACACATTATATAAGGGTAAATCCAAAATGTTTGTTTTTCTATTGCCAAAAATCATTTAATGTATTTTGATGGAAAAAAGGCAGAAATACGGGTTAGTCTTGGGCACTATAGTCACGTAGGGAAGCGGCCGGAAAATTTGGTTGAGGCCCATAAAGTTTTAACTTGGGCTATGGCCCCATTTGAATTACTTTACCTTCCACAGGCAACAACATGGCAGAAGAAAGAAAGAAAGAAAGAAAGAAAGAAAGAAAACAAATAAAATTCTAACATGTTAATACAACGTGCCGTCAGATTAGGAATAGTTTATATCTGTTTCTTTAAGATCAACGCCGACTTTAACCCCAAAGTATAAAAACAAATGCACTTTCTGGTATTAGAACAAGTAATCTTTTGCTGGGTGGCAACGAAAACTAAAACCAGTCAGGGACAGACGTGGTTTTATTGTGCTCTTGGTATCTTGCTCTAGCCATTGTCAGCTCAGACAAGCCATGGCCGTCGGAGAGTGATCATGAGACGCCACCTACTTGGAATTCGTGAACTTCAATGAGACCTGAAGTCACGGGTAACAGTAGATTAAACAGAGACAACTGCCTCGTGCGTGTATCGGGTGAGATCACGTTTTTAGCACACTTTTAGATTTAAAACCATTAGAACAATGCATGAATAGATTAAAGGTCTGTTATGTTTTAGTTAGTAGCTAATAATATTTATTAAGCGGTGTGGGCTACAGATACAGATGTTTTGTTTGACGATACCGACTAGCCTCACACACATAATGACAATACACTACTGCAGCTAAACTTCAAATCTGCCTTTGGAATGTTTGAGAGTTTGTAAGCAAGACCCCAAGTTCGGGTGAGGGTCACTTACACAAATCGGAGTTCACAAATAGTCCAAACACCTCCCCAGATGAGGTTTAAAGGTAATTGCAATTCTTTCGTGGAACTTTAGCCTTTTCCTCACCATTATTTTTGACTCACGAATTAGGGAAGGAGGGAATTAGATAAATGACCGATAACTTTTCTCGCTGCCTAAAGTTAACACATCTTTCGTTGAGAGGCACAGCAATTGGTACGGTCTAGGCCAATTTGTCATCACTTCATATTACTAACAACACATGAAAATGGTTGTTTATTAGCTTATTTTACGCTTAATCGTTCAAATCATATTAAAGCAGTGCCTTTGAGTTTAAAGCCTCTTCTGTTGAAATGTGTACTGTTCGGTTATTGTGTAAAACCTTTTATTTGTCGTACAATGAATTTCCAATACTATTATTTCAATTGAATCAGTTTCCTACCACATTTAATTAAACTGTAACTTAAAATTGGAATACCTCAAATATATATGATCTGGTGCATGACTTTGAGAATATGAAAATTATAAATTGGAGTAACATTTATAATAGGCTTATATTCATTTATGATAATGACGTACTTTATTAAATTAATTTAAAATCATTCTTGTTGCAATACATTATTGAATGGAAAATAAGTCAGCTTGAAAAGGTTTTATAGAAATGTTTTATATTAAACGTGTGATCTGCCAGGGGTGACCTATGACGATTTAGTGCATTTAAATCGCTCACGGATTGTCTTTGTAATGCACTGTTTGTCGCATTGCAGTTGAGGGCCTAATTTTTCTATCATTTGATCATTTGGTCTGTGGCTTTATAGACGTACATGGATCTGTAACCACACAAAGGCTACGTGGTGAGATCATAATGAAATTAGAAAGGTGGATGTTATAAAACAAAATCACTGCTTTTGTTTTCCGGTCTTCGTTGGCTGGAGATGCAAAGCAAGGGCGCACAAGTCAACCCTTCGCCTTGCAGTTGCTTGTAATGATGCTTAGCCACACTGACCTGTAAATGTTGTTTTTCAGGGAAACAAATTTGCCAGAATTGGCGACCTGTGTGAAAACAAGTGGATTAAAGTCCGAAGTAAAAACTAATCAAACAACACTGAAGAAAAGAAATAAAAAATATCCTGCATGGGTAACATATATATGTATTGATTTTTATTAAACTCAAATATCTCATATCCAACCTAAATACATGAATTACCCCAGCAAAACTACAAAACATTTATGAGTTAGATCACTATGCAGAAGTAGCTACGGTAACATTTGCAAATTACTAGTTTGTACAATGTTGGTTGATTTGCATACCCTGATGCGACTGGGATAAAAATAAAGAAATTATTTAAATGCTTCTTTTATTCATATATTTTCTCATATGAAACAACGATTACATTATGAAAGGAAAAACATGTGTTTTGCTAAATTCATTGTAAATGCAAATAAAAGAAATACCAAATCTAGTTTAAATCGTTTTCACACCTGTATCAAAATAACAAATAGCCTAATATTTTCAAACAAACAACTAGTCTAAAAATTATTCATTTGTAAATCGGAGTTTGTCTACAAAACGTTCTTCTCGACACGAGAACTGTTTATTTCTAAACAGTTTCTAAAAAAACATTTTCAGTAGGCTTTCTGCACTACTCAGTGGACAACAAATTTAAAAACGTTATGATGTTGATTTTTGTATTAACAATAGTGTTTGCTAATATTTCCATTGTAGCTTGTTATTGTTGTCGTAAGAAGAATCTTACTGTTTATATCCCGTATTATGTATCCTGTGTATATTATGTTTTAATGCATTAGCCTGAAATTGCGCTATTCAGATGCCATTTCTTTTTTTTGCCTTTGGATGGCAGCACAGTCCAGCCTGTCTGTAAGCTATACTCCAGAATTGCAGATCCCGTCCATATAGTTCTCTTCCACACTTTCTGCTTGCTCAGACATTTTATAGACAACAACTCATAAGTTTCTTTCAGATTCTACTGAGTTATTCCACGGGGATTTATTTGTGATGTACTTCAAAACAACACAGACGAGTGACATATTAAGTTATTGAAGTTATTCGTACAATGACAAGAAATGTAAAGATTTTGACCACTCAAAAATCGTCGTCTTGGTGCGCTTCACTGACAGTTTTTGCTTTAAATTTATAGGGCAGAATATAATAGAACTTGTTTATAACGTATCTTATTTATAATGCAATTATATTATTGTAATTGCATTGGCCATGTAACGAGTACAAAAGCTTTGACAAGATTGTTTGTTACAGAAATGAAATATTAATATTTAGTGAAATATATTAATATTATTGAAATATTAATATTCTACTAACCTGTCCAGTTAAAAACAAAAAACAAAACCTCAACGCAAATAGTATAAAGGAAACGAATTAACGTTTTTCTTAATTCAGGATATGTAATTTACCATGTAATCTGCTAAAACAAATTGGATTCTTTAACTGGATTCAACATTTAATTTTATATTTCATAAAATGTGATTCTTAAAAAGACTGAAATTATGAATTCAGTTTGAGCAACGATTTATTTTTATTCATATTTACCATATTTTCATGTAAAGATATTTAAATGAAAATTGAAATGCATTTATTGGGTAAGTAAAATAATAAACTTAAAAAATTCTAAATCAACTAGATAAACAAAACCAAATCAAAATCAATTCAAATTAATTTGTTACTAATCTTAGGTAATCTTTTGATAGCCATTGTTTATTCACTACCTGTTTTGTACAAGTTATGCTTATTTTAAAGGTTCCATTTTGTGGTTTTATTTTCTTTCATTTTTGAAAGCTGATTTGAACAGAAAGTTTACAGAACATTGTATTGTTGTTTACAAGTTATTGTTTGTTTGTTTGTTTAAATAGTTTAATTTAATAGTTTTGTTTGTAAAATAGTTTATAGTAAATGCAAATAAATTAATTAAAAAAACTGAACTGTTATAAGAACTTTTATACGCCTATTTTAAATACTGTATACTGTGATACTGGCAAAAATGTAAATGTACATGCAAAATAGAGCAAAAGCTAAATTTAGAGCACCTTATTTGACTGCATTGGTGAATGTCTTGTATGGAGGAAAAACGCGCCACTACTACACAGACCCCGCTTCTCTCTCTCTCTCTCTCTCTCTCTCTCTCTTTCTCTCTCTCTTTCTGCGATTCAGTTTTTAAGTAGCTCTATTGGCATGGTTAAAAGTTTTACATTGCCAAAACATTATTATTGTACACTGTAAAAATTGTATTTAAATAGACTGGTTTTATTGTTAGACTAAGTAGCCTATGGGTTTATGGGTTAGATCGGTTTGAAATATAAATTGCGTGTTATCACTTTTTACTGTGTAGTTGTCAGTATGTGTGGGGAAAATAAAAATAAAAGGGACAAAGATACACACACACACATATATATATCTACCAAGATCCTATATTTTATCGGCCATACCCTACATGTGTGAGGAAACATTAACCGAGCGTGGAAGAAATGGCAATGACCAATTTATGCCACTAGATGGCAGCAACACAAAGCTGATAGAATAGAAGACTTAGACACATTCATTCAAAAAAAATATATGATTATAAACCAGATTAACAGTTGATATCCTTTTAAGTTTCAGCCCAAATAATATACTCTTTATTGCCAATTTGTACTGAAATTTAGCCCAAATAATTTACTTTGTACTGAATATACTGAGAGAAAACTGTTAACAAAAAACAGGTTATTTGTTTAAAACATTTTTGTTTGTAGTGAGTAATTAGAAAGATACAATCATGGATATACATCATTTAATATGGAAAGTTTTATTTGCATATTATCTGCAGTAGCACATGGGATTTTGTATATTTCGCAAGGTGCCTTGAGGCGGCTTTTATTTACAAATATATTGTGTATGAAGGAAAACCGTAATCTGTCATGGTTTGGGGACTATTTAGTGTACAAGAATGTACAGTCTTGATTCATCAGTAAGCATAGCATGCAAATCCACAGTCTCAAAAGTACAGCTCTGTTTTCCACTTTGTGTAAGTTATCTGTCTTAATAAAAACACAAATTGCCACGGTTTTGTCTGTTTGCTTAAATTACTTTGTCAATGTGTTGAAATAGTTTACATTCCTTTCACGTCTTTGTCTTTCAGACATAAAAATGAATAAAAAGGGAATATGAGTACATTGTTTCTTTATTACCAATGTCAATGTCGTTGTACGGGGAAATAAACTTTTAATTTTCACTCCTGCACGTCTCCGCATAGGCATGACATGGAACTGATAATGGAAAGATTATAAAATAAATAATGTTCATTGTCCTTCCACTTATACCCTCTTGGTATTTTCGTTTTAAAATATTTAAAAAATGTTTCTTAACTGATACCCTTGTACTTGGTGACCACTTTCTTTTCTTTCACCCGCCTGTTTTGAAACCAGATGGTCACTTGACGTTCGGTCAGGTTTGTGTGAGCGGATATCCTTCTCCGTTTGTCCTTAGTGATAAATTTATTTGTGGCATACTCCCGTTCTAGTTCCTTTAATTGAACTTTGGTGTAGGGAACCCGCTTCTTTCTTCCTCGACGAGCTGAGACTCCATCTGTACCCGACGCACTATCTGGGGGTCCGATCAAAACCAAATTTAGGTTAATTGCAAAAGCCATAGACGTGCAATCATGTAAAGTTGCATAAATACACAGTGTAAACTAATTATCCCCTGTTGTGTGTAAAATTACTAATATAAGCTATTTTGGTGTCATATATTTGTTTAATGATAAATATAATCTTGCTATTCATAGGCCTTAAAGTCAATTTTACGCAGGCTGAAAATTTCTCACTGACACTCAATATGTGGGTTAATTATATGGCATTGGAAGAAACTGGGCAAAAAATAGTTGTTTTACCTTGAAGAGACGATTTCCATAGAGCGTTTGACTGTGTTTGATCTTTTGGACAGTATACTGGACTGCTCCATCCGTTCGTAATTGTCCAGGGTTGGTATGTCTCTACAGGCAGAAGAGACTCGTGTCTTGGTTCCGCAGGGGCGCTTAGTGCAGGTACGACTGGCACATCGAGATAACCTGGTACTGGTTGGTATGGGCCAGACGAATAACTCTGATAGAAGGGAAATTCCTTAGCACGCGAAGAAAACTCCTCTCCAGAAACAGACGTGTTCATGTATTTTTCCCCATAAGAAGTGGGCTGCGTGCAGGACTTGGGCATCCTACATTGGTAATAGCTGCCGCCAAAATATCCATAGGGCAAAGACGCACTGGGTGAATTCTCCACGGCTGAACAGGGACTGCATTGTTTGACAGTTTCTCCCATGCCCGACCCTGGCACCTCACTCGACGTGTAGGTTGTGCTCGGGGTCAAAGAAGACGGATGGGCAATAAGGTTCCTGCACTGATTCGCAGCGAAATTGCCTCCTACAAATCCTTCCATGTTTTTGTTCATATCATCCAAGGCGTTGTCATATAGAAACATCACCGGGTCAATCCAGCGAGAATGGAGGAGTAAAGACGCTGTCATAGCACGCCCTACATGGAGCCTAGCAGCTCTTTAAGAATTTCCCAAGACTGAAAGAAAAGCAGTGACTGGAGTAACAGATACCCAAGCGCCCTCAATGCACATCCAGCTCCGACTGTTATTGGACGAGCCGAAGCACGTGACATACAACGAGGCTGATAAACGTCTAAACTGGAGATCAAGCAAGAATAAATATACTGCACTGAAGTTAAACAAAGTGGAGACTTGGTAAAAATAGCTATGAAGATTTTGCTGATAAGCTTTATCCTAGAGGAGAAACCAAATTGCGTTCCTTTGCGCACAGGGACTGGCATAATGCGCTTTTCTTCGGGTGATCAAACTAACAGTAAGATTAATCGTACGTAGGTAAAACGATATATTGTAATAGAAAAAGGAAAATAAGATTACATACATACTTAACATAATTTCAATTGGTGGGGGTTTAAACTGTTTTATTCTTACTGTAGCAATATTCTGACACAACAGATATTTTTAAAATAAAAAAGTCTCTTTCCCCTTTTTTCCAATAAAACATTTAATGAAGTAAACAAACGCTTTAATCAAAGAACCAAAAATTTAAATGGCTAATTTTTTAAAGTTTTATAAAAATGGTGCGTTGCTTAAAAGTTTTGGTAAGTCACTAACATCATCGATCATTTCGAGCCAATAAAACTGACAAATATAACACGTAATACTTTATGAAAATCACCGCAATTTTATTACGGTATATGGCTAGAAATCCAGCCCACAATTTGGCAAGACTCGTTTACATATGAGTTACACACTGTTGGAGGCCAAGGTCAAGTTGAAAGTTGCAAGTTGCTGTCTAGCCAGGGTCCTTGTTGTCACTGAATGCTAGACCGTCTGGCAGGAAACGACCACAAATCTCCGGCTGCATTGTAAACAGGAGCACAAATACTCTTCAGGTATTACTTGTGTCGCCACATATTCAGTATGATATTCTCTTCATCTTGTTTCCATCAGTACAGCTGTAGTTTTTTTGTTGTTGTGTTGGCACTGAGGTCGAACACTGATGTAATAATAGCTAAAAGTTGTCGACAAAAGTAAAGCAATTTTTGCTATTTTAGCGACCTAAAATAGCAGATTTTATTATTATAATTTTTATTCTTATTGTGGTTGTTATTATTATTATTAGCAGCAGCGGTGGTAGTCGGTAGGACGATATTGTTTTGTTTAAATGTACTGTCTTTATGAAAATATGGCAATAATACTGTTAAAATAATTTAAAACTTTTTACCTTTATGATATGAACACCCGTGAATGCGACAAAAATGACCGGCTAGATCAAGTTCGGTATTTAGTCTAATATTTTCCACTCAAATGTATAAAGATTTGATGTTGCAATGAAACTTACTAAACATATTTATTTCACAATTATTCTTTAAATCAAGTTAATAATTTGTTTCACTATTTTCTGTCTGAGATCTTTTAATAGCTTTCAATTTGTCACTTTTAAGTTGAATATCATCCAAAGTCCAATAGAATAATATTTGTCTTCAGTGTCTGAATTACGTCAGAAAAGAAGATAAATAATAGTTTAACATTAAAATGACTATTATCGCTGTACACATTGAACATAGTTGTTTAGTGGGATGACAGAAGGATAAAGAGTCTGTGAAGGTTTAGTTACCGAGGGGAATCCGCTTTGCACACTATCCAGCAGAGAACACAGGAAATCATCTCACTGGTGGCTTAAAAACACAGGCATGTAGACGCCCCGATCTATTTGATCTTTTTAACGTTTCCCGAGCTTCTCGACCGTCGTCTCATTCACTTACGAATTGGATGCATGGTACACTGGATACAGAAGATTCAACGAATTGTTAAACGTATCTCGACTCGATAGAAGAGTCAGTTCCTCTATGGGGCTCCATCATTGCTCAACATTAAAAATCCGTCATTTCTTCCAAACTTGACGTAAGCCACAGTCTTCCTGTGAGGGTCACGTTAGGTCTATAGACTTGTAATTGCACTAATTACGTGCAATAAATGCGCAGCACTTCTGGGGCGATTGTAAGACGTTTAAAAGCTAGAACCAAATAACATTGATTAAGGAGATCAGTAGTGATCAGAAGTTCCATACAGACAACAAAATATTCGATAAACAGGTCTGTGTAATTAGGATGAATTGTTTTCTACTCTTGTATTTTTTAAAACACCCATGATTATTGAGTCCATTTTTGTGTACATTACAATTATTAACGCACCAGGCTTCAACTCTCACCTGGCTATACTTTCAGATAATATGCCATGCACGGACTACAGTAGCCCGAGACTTAAAAAAAAGCCAAAATAAGCCTGGTTGTATTGCAACTTTTACTATTGTCAAATAGTATGGGTAAAACTTTGTTACGACGTTTTACACTATTAACCACATAAATGCAATTGGCTGTGTTACCTGATCTGATAACGCGTTAAGATTATTTTAATATGTGTATTGAAAAGGTGAGTATACGTTGATGAAACTGTGTTCTGCAATATGCAGTCTTGCGATTTACTTTCGATTTAGATGACCATCTTAAACGAACTATTAAACGGGTGTCCATTACTTGTTAATTGTGCTCAACAACGCCGCACAAAAAATTAATTGAAGAGTAAATCTAACTAATCCAACATGATTGATTCATATAGGCCTAATTTATAAGTTATAAATTAAGACAAATAGCTTATAAAACAACAAACTGACAATGGTCTATATTAGTATTTTTACTTACGAAGTATCGACACATGAATTCAAAACAAAACATTGTTTTATTGACCTATGATTCAAAAAGATAAAATATATAATATATATATAAATTATTATATAATATATATATACTATATAAAGTCCAAACAGCAGGCGAGCATTTGGCTCTATGAAATAAAAATAATTAAATATACATTTATTTGATCACACATGCGTTTATGGATGATATATCAGCAAAATCGTATAAATATTTATATTTTTTCTTACAACAATTTAGACTATATCCTAGAATTCTACAAAATACCACGGAGGAAACTATTAATTACATCTTAAAACTTAATTTCTTAATTGGCCCAAATCGGTCATTTTTAAGAGTATAACTGGACTAAAGGTACGAGGAATTTTTTTTATATAAATCAGAATGCACTTTTTGCAAATTAATGGTTCTTATAGTGCACATTAAAAAAAAAAGATCACACTTGGAGCTCGTGTCAAGGTATAAAGTTAAATGACAAACAATGGATCTCCTGCCGTTTCTACCACATTTAAAACACAATTAGATGGACAGTGTTAAATTATTGTTAAATAGGGTTTAATAGTTGCTGTTTGAGAGTTGATATGATATTTATCATGGGACTTAACGCTGAAACAACACAAAAAATACAGGTTTTCCTAGAGGTCTTACCTGTGATAATTGTGCGTGTTTGTTCGTTCTTGATTGCGGAAAAACAAGCTCACAAAATTCGTACTATTTTGCCTGAAGGCATATGCTGAAATAATGCTCGTTATAGCCTACTGTACCTTTGATGTAAAGTTGCAGTATCATTAAAAAGCAGATATAAACCAGGGAACACGCACAGTAATAAAATGTATAACTTAAATGCACCGTAAGTCGCTTTGAATAAAAAGCGTCTGCAAAATACTTAATTGTAAATGTAAACATAAACGATATTATACACAGCTAAAATTTGGCATCTTCTCTGTATAACCATTTACATGTTGGATAGGCAAATAATAAACAGTATGTATAATACAAAACCTAATTTTAGATACGTGGAACACAAAAATCTCAAAAGAATCAAATGTAGTATTGAGTACACTCGTCATTAAGGAAGTGTCATTAAATGCTGCGATTAACCATGATGCATTAAGCAGTTGTCTTTGCCTATTTCTCCCGATCACACCAGTCTGACATAGCTGCAACCGACCAGCGCTGGCGACCAGCTAACGACAAAGGACAAAAATAGACAGAATACAGCTTGGAATAAATGAAGCAACAATTAGACAGTTACTGCAGGCTCTGCCTTTGAAACAAGACAGCTACAGGAATAATTTAAAGAATTTCAGTGACCAGAGATTTTTATACATTAAATTGTTCAAACCAGAACGGGATGCTGGGCTCTCTGTATTCTAGCTACACCCCCATGGTCCTCTGTTTGTAAGACCTGCCAACTAGATAACAAAACTGCACTTAGGCCTCTTTGTTTAATGGACTTTTTATGGGTTTGTCCTGTGATCATGTGACCTATAGCATTATGGTCTCTGTAGCTCTTTGGTAGTTAGATCAGAAACAGGCTTGACTTTTGCATCGTTTTGGAAACCTTGAGAGCAAGAGTGAGTGTGACAAGAGGATGAGAAGTACTGTAGGAAAGACAACAAGGAAAGATGGAGAGCACAGAGAAGGGGGAGGACAGCTATAGTAAATAAGAGAGAAGAGCACCAGAAAACTCATCAGAAATACAAAGTGAGAGTGAAATGTTGTAAAGGCACTCCTGTTTTAGTCCCTCACAATGTGCATTCCCTAATTCCAATATCTGTTAAATTGTAACATGCTGGGTTACCCAACCAGATCTAGTCACCTATTTATGGACCCTACAGGCTCCTGATCCTCTCTCTGGATAGCAACATTTATCAGGCTAATCTGACAATATCACTTCTGTGTTCAGGTTTTCCATTAAAATTTAATTTTCCATTAAACCTTTATCTGCAGGAAAATCCAACATTAGTCATGTATGAATGTTTGCATATGGACAAGACACAGACTGTTTTTACAATGCCGTAACAAAGCTCCAGCTTTCTCCAGCTTTAATATTCATGTATATGTTTTACACAATATGACATTTGTTTCTAACATTAATAAGTCTGCAACTATGAATCAACAGACCCCACAAAAGGAGTGATGTTTTAAGGAGTGATGGTTGGTCTGCTCAGTGTTTAAATGTTGTAGAGTATGAAATGTATCATTCTTTTGACAAGAACTACAATGTTGCATTATTGTGTGACATTTTGTTAGCCTATAGAACAAGCCACAAAAGCAATAACAGTCTCAATACCAGAAAACTCTCAATTCACAGCATCTAACAGTTGATTGGTGGATTAAGGGCACATATAACATTTGTCATATAAATCAAAACATTCTCCATCTATTCATTAATCATTTCAGTCTTCCAGCACATGCATGCCAATGTATCACACTACTAGGTCAATGTTTGAAAGCCAGGTTGTGTGCAGGGCAGGCAGTGCTGCATAAGGCTGTGGGAGGGGCAGAGAGAACTGGTTTCTATTGTCCCTCCTCCTCCCGAAGGAACTGGAAGACAGAGGAGAAGTCTTTGCTGGCATAGCCACGTGCACACATCATTCTGTAAATCTGATGGGCCAGAGAGCCCAACGGTGCTGGTGTCTTTGTGTTGGTTGCTGTGTTCTGTGCAAGACCCAGATCCTGAGGATAAATGGCAGTTATAGATTGCCTATAACCACTATTATAATCTCTATAGTCTACAGGCACATGCTACATAACCTTTAATATTGCCTAGAGCAGTGTTTCTTAACCAGAGGACCAGGGCCCACTAGGGGGCCTCAAGATGACTTAAAATTATTTTAAGACAAAACATGCGTTAAAATAAGATATTTTTTATTATATTATTACAACAATTATTATAATACTTGACATAATTATTTCTACTTATGTCAAGCTCTTGATTATTTTATTCAGTAAAAATTGTGAAGGGGGGCTTTAAATATTTCTGATAATAAATATTTCAAATATTAACAAACATAGATTTTCTGATGCTTTGCAATTCTTTCTCTAATGATTCTAAATCGATTTTTAAAAATATTCGCAATTGCACGCATTGGTGTTGGGTCAAAATGTGACTTCCTTATATTTTGACTCCCCTGATTTTGTCACAATTGCCTTCAAATCTGATGGTCCCTTTATGAGAACAGATTCAGAAGAGACACAGAATGATGATGCATCAGAAAATCCATTTTCCTGCACCCCCAGTGGAGATCCACTGGCCTGTTGGAAGAACTGTACGAAACCATGGCAAAAACACACAAGTACAGAAGACAAAGCAAACCTTAGCCATTAGTATAGTTCCAAAACCGCCCTGGTAGTTGTTGGCTGAAGGCACACCCTCCATCACGCCTGGGACAGGGTTGTATGTATCACTTGACCAACAGCGGCCAGAGCTCATGTTCAATATCTTGGCTAAAAGTTTCGGGTCAAGCCCTAATCTGTCAGTCCACAGAGAAACCTTTTATCAAAAAATCTTTAAGTATGCAAACAGAAAGTAATGTGATCTGTAGCAATAAGAGAAGAATCTTGTAAACAATGTATAATACAAATAATGTATGTAATAGTGACAGGTGAAAATGCACCTGATTCCCAGATTCATGGTCTCTGCTGTTCCAATCATCCCAATGGCCAGCAGCATATTGTTGCAGATTTTAGCAGCCTATAAACAAACCAGAAATATATTATGAACCATAATAAATTAGCACCTTTAAAGAATGCTACTGTATTCATAACATTACATTCTATTCATACCTGCCCTGTGCCGACCTGACCGCAGTACACTACATTAGCACCCATACAGTTAAGGAGCTCCTTGGCTGCATTAAACTCCTCCTCAGGCCCACCCACCATAAAGGTGAGCTTACCTGAAGTGGCTGCACCAACACCTAAGAAAACAATGCAGATCATACATATGGTTTCAGGTATGACATACACGTTAGGCTGACAGACAGGTTCAAGTTCTGCAGAACACAAGCATTGGAAATTTTTGAAGTTTTGCATAAGGGAAAACTTGCGTGTGTCGTAAGTGAATAAGTAAACAAATCAGAGACGGAGCAACCACATACATAAACAAGAGACTGTATGGACGAGTGACTAAAACCTACTAAAACACTTGTTGCAATCATAATACCTGTGTAAGTCTGAACAAAATGAGCATGAACAAAACAATACTGGATTAGAGCATGTGTCAATTACTCATAAAGGGGAAAGTTCTATAAATACACAAGCACTTCACCATCTGCTGTGAACACAGACAGGCATGACGTCAGGGCTGGTTTGTTGTGGCACGAGTTTCATTAAGCCTCCTTCACAGACGCTAACATGGAGCTGAGAATAATGTCTGGAGGGTCAAAGTAAAGAGAATGAGCTGCTCTGTGGATTTCTTATGACTGTTTCACAAGCCGAGAGCTGGTCCGACGGTATGTTAGCCAAGCCCCACTGACGCATATGAACTGGGAGCGGCCTCAATTTAAGGAAAGCAAACTAGAAGCACATTGTTTTTTATGTGCCCAAAGACCAGAGGGAACAACTTCCTGATTACAAAGGAGGTTCACCATAAAGCACAAACAGGCTGCTGACAGTTAAACATTCCTTGTTAGACTACAACACAGGGTGGTTTTTCACACATCAAAACTTTAAGACTGTAAGATGCACACACATTGAGACTGCTCATGAAAATGTGACAAACTTAAAATATGTACATTCATACATCAACACATGCTAATCATTGGTTTAACTGACTGAAAGTATTGTGAAGTATTGATGTCTAAGCATTTCTTTTACACAGGAATATTAAGTGTAGGGGAACTGTGGTGGTCCAAGCTTTGCTCAGTGATTTAAAATAATCATTTGCCACTAAATGTCTTTACACCAAACATTACTAAGTAACTACAAAGTATTACAATAACTAAGTAGTTTTTACGGTTTACTAATTCGCTGATCCTGTAAAATGCAGTTGTGTATTTTACCATATAAATCAAAACAATTTCAATGAAAATGACTGTAATGTGAAGACAGAGACCTAATAGAGGAATGGTTTTCCAAATACCCTTGTGCTTTATTCTACTCCAGCCAAATTTATTTAAAATCTGAATAGCCAGTGTAGTGGGAGGCAAGCTGAAGACATAAATATCTTTGTTAATCTACTGTAAAACATGAAATCTATAAAAACATGAAAAGCTCAAGGAAAGCAGTTCTTATTAGATTGTAGGTGCAGGGAAATGAAACTGACATCATTAAACATTCTTTTCCCCTATATTCAAAACCAATCCCGAAACTGCACACAGACATCATGGCATACTTGATAAGGGCACAGGATGAAACTTTTACCCCTTTTTCACCAAAATGGAACTGGTACTGGTACATGTCCGGTAAACCCAAGTCACAATGAGGCTGCATTTCCACTCAAAACCAAAAAAATGGATGGACCCAAACAAAATGTCCATAAATTACTGACTAAATGACTAAGCCTGCCCACAGATAAACATGCAGCAGCACTGCCTTTATTTCGAAAACATTATTGTAACATCCAAAGTTTAAGGAAAGAATTTCATTCAAACTTGTGTCACAAGCTGCTTTTGACAAAAGCAAATGTCAAAAGCTGTATGGAATAAAAATAAATGAATTTACACAATGCTTCATTTTAGACAGATGGGGAAAATAAAGTAGCTGGAGTCATCAGAGTTTTGAAAACAAATATTAACAGCCAAAGTACTTTTGGTGTTAGCAGTTCCTAAAGGCCAGCAGATGTAAAAATTTTTAACAATCAATGGTTGTAGTACCAGCATCCTTTTGGTGAATAAGGGGAATTTCTTTGTGTATATAATTTTAGGTAGATACTGTATGATTCAGCTTTGCATAGCTTGTGTAATCAAGGTAGGCCAAAACCAATTGTGTGATAACTAAAGCCAAAAGGAAACAGCTTTTTTTACTACACCAAATGCTTGTTGTTCAAAACCTAGACCTTAGGAATATCTCGCATAGCTTTATTCCATATATGGCTTCTAAAGGATAATACATAGACAATTCCTGCTGTAGAGCCACTTTTTTGTTTTGTTTTAAGCACGGTCAATCATATAAAGCATTTCACTACATATCATACTGTGTATGTTTCTGCATGTGACGAGTAAACTGATTTGATTTGACTTGACTTATTTTGAGTACCTGTCTCCATTTACCCTATAAAAGGACAGAGTTAAGGTCTCGGGATCAATTTCCAGATGCTGGCTTTTGATTTAGTCTATAACTTAAAACTAAAAAGAACTAAAACTTAAAAGTCCGCACCAATGGCTAGATTAAGATAACGGACAAGATGAGGCATGTCATAAAACTCAGTTCTATCAACAGACCTGCCAAATACCAACAAAAGACAGGACAGAAAGAATAAAACACAGCCTCGCACAATATATAACTAGTGTGTTCTGATCTTCAACTCTGCTTTTCAGGATGTGTTTTCCCTTTCAACATAATCAGCAGAAACTGGGATTGTTGACAATTCTTGAATTTCTTTGACTAGTAAAACTCTAAAGGTTAGCACATCAATGACATTATTGCTACACAACAATAGCTGGAGTTTGCTTTGGGCACGGCAATGTTAATGTGAAGCTTGAATTATGCTTACATAAAAAACTAACCTGTGATTGCTAAACCACACTGCTTGAACTGGGGCCAAAGTTTAGGAAATGTGTAGTTCTTCCCACACAACAAGTAGTTTTGGAACGGAGTTTGAGCATGATTTATTAAACCTTTAAAACATGCACTGACAAACTGCCATATAGTCTACACCTACATTCATGTGCAGTCAGGGCATACAAAGTTCTTAAATTTCTAACCATTGTAGCACCCTACAACAGTTATTTGTAGTTATATTGGAGAAAGTGAAAATTCTTCATCATGGTCAATTCAGACTCTCACCTCCAGACACTGGGGCATCCATGAAAACAGCCCCCAGTTTCTCTGCGGCGACTGCCATCTCCTTTGAGACAGCTGGATCAATAGTGCTGGAATCAATGAGGAGAGATCCTTTTTTCACTTTCCTGTTGATTAAAGATATCAGTATAAAGGGCAATACTTCATATTGTTATACTACACACACAGGCAAAAAATATCAGCACCCTTGCAATTCTGTCAGAAAATACTTCTCTCAGAAAATTGTTACAATCGCAAATGTTTTGGTATTCACGTGCGTAGTGTTTTGTTTGCAGTGGAACAACACAAAAACATAAGAAAAGTCAAACTTGATAGAATTTCACACAAAACTCATGAAAAATGGACTGGACAAAATTACTGGCACCTTGTCAAAATTGTAAGAAATAATGGCATCTTTTCAGGCATCTGATGCTCCCGTAATTTGTATTTCGACACACCTGTGGAAAGTAACAGGTGTGGGCAATATAGTAATAATAGTGGGCAATATCACACTTGCAACCAGTTAAAACGGAGAAAAGTTGACTCAACCAGTGTTGTGTCACACTGAGCATGGAGACAAAAGTAGAGCTTTTGGCATGGTTTACAAAAAAAGAAATGAGACCTTTAAAGAAAAGAACATAGTCCCAACAGTCAAACATGGTGGAGGTTTAAAGATGTTTTGGGGTTGCTTTGCTGCTTCTGGCAGTGGATGCCTCGACTGTGTGAATGGTATCATGAAATCTGATGATTACCAAGGAATTTTGGGGTGCATCAAAGTGGCCAGTGTCAGAAAGAGTTTATGGGTTTTCCAGACTTAAAACACACTTCAATAAGCACTCAGAAATGGTTACAAACAAAGTGCTGGAGAGTTCTGAAATTGCCAGCAATGAGTCCAGATCTGAATCTCATAGAACACCTGTGGAGAGATCTCAAAACAGCAGTTAGGAGAAGGCATCCTTCAAACCTGGAGCAGTTTGCAAAAGAAGAGTGGTCCAAAATTCCAGTAGAGAGGTGTGAGAAAGTCAGTTACAGGAAGCGATTGATTTCAGTTATTTTTTCCAAAGGGAGGATTACCAAAGATTAAGTGCCAATAATTTTGTCCAGTGCATTTTTTGGGTTCTCTGTAAAATTGTACCATATCTGTAAGTGCTGACTTTAATTCTGCAATCCATAACTTTCGCCTTTTTATTGCCTTTTCATTTCTATTGCATCTCTATTTGAAACAACATAATATAAAAGTCACTTGCAAAATGTTCTTTATGTGGTTGTTTAAATTCTAAGCAACTGCTGTAAGAACAAGCTAAAAACGCTCCACTAGAAAGCACCCGGATATTCAATATAGTAGCCAGGATTTACTACTAAATCTGATGGACAGCTCAAATTGTACATCATTATTCTAAGCTTACAGCTGCCAATCATGGTGAGGTAAGCAGCCAGTTTTATACACTGATCTGTTAGGCAATTGGGAATTTTTGTTCATTTTTAACCAAAAAAAAGTTAAAGATTGCAGCAATAAACATGTGAACAGTTTTAAAAAAATTTCATCACACATAAATCGTAATGTATTTTGCTTTCTGTGTATACTTGATTTTTTTTTAAATCACAGTATTAAGTTAGCTTGGGATTAAGCTGAGTTTTAAATGTTTTGCAACTGTATAGGAAACTGTAAAGGAATAAGTTCCTTACTTCAGAATGCCATTTGGACCTGTATACACATCTACAACATTGGGGCTAGAGGGAAGCATTGTGATAATGCGATCTGCCTTGTCTGCCACATCTGCAGGGTTGTCCAGAATCTGAGTCCAGAGGCAAGAAGAGAGATTTAAACATTTTTAAGTTTAAGTTTAAACATTTTGCTGCTTGTCTTTTAAGCATAAGGTTTCTCTATATTATCCTGACCTGAGCTCCAAGCTCCTGTAGCTCTTTGCAGGACTCTGGAAATACATCTGAGGCTATCACTGGATATCCATGTTTTATGAGGTTCTTTGCCATTGGGTTTCCCATGTTCCCCAGGCCAATGAAGCCCACCTGGGTCTTAGAGGCCATAGATCTCATGGAGACTTAAAGTAAACATAATTTGTTAAATTTAAGATTTTACATTTTAGAATGACAGCACAATGGCGTTTTTAATGCTTATGGTCTGAATTTAGACTTTAGCCCTGTTTACACCTAATATAAAGATCTGTTTTAGGTAATCTGATAATAGCTGGTCAGCTAAGACACATCAGTTGTTAATAACATGCATCTCATTTTCTGTGACTACTTGTGCCCCAGTTCTGAATGGTCTACATACAAAAAACACAAAAGTATCAAAGGTACTACACCCTGTGTTACATTACACTACTTCTGTAAATACACACATATGTCCATTAAACATGCAGACTAATCAAAGCTCCATTTACACACAGTAATATCTATTTTAGGCGATCTTTTGAGTTACTATACTTTAGTCAGTAGTATTAAATAGTATTAAACAAAACTGTTAAAAACACAACTGTGTATATATAAAGTATCATCAATGTATCAAAAAGATTTTTAAAATATATACATGTTTTACTACTAATAAAAGTTTACAACTTGCAAATCTTGTATTTTTGGTTGCTTTGTTTCATTAAGATTTGCTGTCTGGTCGTGAACATGATTTATCATGCTTGATTAGATTTCACTCGTGTATCCATTGAAGTGCAAGTAATTAAAACAATTTAACAACTGCCCATAAATCAATTCAAGCTCCGTACAATGTGACTGCATTACGAATCTATTTGTGTTAGGGACTGACCAATGACACACGACTTTGACTTTAGCTTAATGGCTATTACCGAGCGCTACCCATGCATTAAACCCAAAGCTTCCTGCACGAAATATATACATACACGAGAACAACAGCAAAAAGACAAATAAAAATTTTGAGTTAACTGTGGAAATACGTTACCCTGCACAGCGTTGACATGGTTATGGTACTTTCCCACCAGGCACCTCGAGCCCCTTAACAGAGCGGCCATGCTGCTTCGCCGTTGACCTACAACTTACAAGTAACTGCATTGGGTGGTTGATGATTGACTTATTTTTTTGTCCATACGCTTTATTCGTTTTGAAACTCTTTATCCAATGACATTCAAGGAAAGGCGGGATATCCTCAAAGTGTCCAATAAATAATAGAGAAGTATTTGCTGCCTTTCAAAGATCTTGTAACTGATGATTTAATATTTAATTAATCTTAAAAATCTTTTATGTTATGGTATTCAGTAAATCGCTTAATAGCGTTTACGCTTTCACGTTTTACAGTTTAGTCAAATTCGATGCAACAGTAACGTTTTCAAATCCAATCTTGAAACATTTATCTTATATTAAATGTATGAATAAAACTCTTGCAGCAGCCTAAATGTTATGTTCCTTATTATAATAAAAATTTTAAAGGTTGGAAAATACCATGCAAATAATATAAATAAGAACATACGTGTCGAAAATACGACTTCTGTACATAAGTATCATACCTTCGCCATATCTCTAACGATTGTATACTATAATCTAGATGAAGGCACAAGTAAATGTTGTGGCGTTGTTGTGTTGTTCCTGGAAACTGCACGCACACACGCACGCAAGCAAGCAAGCAGGGGGCTGTACTTGGTCTGGCCTGTAAGTGCGTCAGAAACAGATCTGGGTTTCTTGTGATAATTCAACATGCAAATAAGGTATTGTACATGTCATTTGTTTACGTCTTCGTGGTAAAAAGTCTATTTTATTGACTATAATTTTATTTCTGTAACTTGTAATATTATTGTAAGCTCTGTTTGGTGAGATATAGTTGGTCTGGCAACATGATATCGGCTGTTCCACTTTTTATTTTTCGGCCTCACATTATGCCCTGATTTAGGATTTTAACCAATGTGTTTGGGTAAGAATAATCACTAGATACGTTGCACTTTGTAGGCGATTGGACACTGATTCAATGACACAAGTCATTATGGTCTCTTTAAAGTCGCATATAGTTTGTTATTGTTTAGCCAGAATGCTAAGATATGCTAAACCTGCTAGCAAGCCACATAGCCACTGTTAGCTTGACTAAGATAAAAACACTTGATGTATTATACAAGAAACTGTATAAGTATGTAGAATACACATAATATATGGTGTAAGACATAATCTGTAAAACTGTAATCTATTTTTCTCTTTACAAAGTGAACTGTGTGAAATTGGCAATTGTCCGTGTCTTCGGCCTGTTAGAAACACATTATGCTAATATAATATTGTATATTTTAAATGATGTGTTATGGTATGTGCTATTTTAACAGTGATATTAGCATTACACTAATGTTGTTAAATTGTCTACTGTCACATTTTTATTAATATGGCGAAATGGTGTGTCAAAGATAATTTTATTCTTGGAATGGTTACCTTTTATCAGGCAAATCAGTCTTACAAAAGTTCTAACAAAATAGCCGCAATAAATGTAGTTTTACTGTCCTACGGTTAAATACAATACATACAATAAAACAAATGCTGAGTTCGAGAAAAACACCGTATTCGTGACGTCATTGTCTGGACTCTGACAGGGGACTCTTAGTTTCGATACGAGAAACTGGGTTTTTTCACTTTTATGAGCGGTTAGCGGAAGTTTTCAGCCCCTCAACTGCTAACATTTGTTGTCGTGTGAAAGAAGTACTGCTTTGTTTTTGGTACAACTTAGCTGTTTTTGAAGCTTGGCTTGAGAAGTGAATCTTCAGGGTCGTTTTTCTGCTATTTGTACTGAAGTCATACAGGCAATGTATCATACATTAAATTACGAAAATAATTTTTGGGGGCTAAAGAAAAACTACAGTGTAAAAAGTAAAACATTTTTTAATTTTGTTAAATGTTTTTATTAAAAGATGGAAACAAACCGAATAAAAAACATTTTGTAAGGCTTTTAGTCAGGCTAAGACACTCCACACAACTTTATGGAACCCTGTGCTGAAAAGTCATTCACGTACTACTATGATTACAAAACATCTGACACCGTCTTATCACTGTGGTTAGTGTTGACTGTACACAACCACGCAGAAAAAATCCTTAGACAGTAATTGGCCTTAGTTCAAATGCTTACACTGAATCATCATCATCATGTGAATGTGAGACATAATAAATGTTTTAGTCAAACCTAAACCATGTGTACGTTCCATAGAATTTTAAACTTATGATAATTTGTTTCCCTGGTTACAGTGCCTTCTGTTTTTATATTAGTGAATGATTATAAATTATTAGTGAATAAAGAGTTTAGTAAATTTACAGATACAGAAAATGATTTTGTAAATAGAGTCTTTCAAAAAGCTTTTTAAGGGAACTGTTATTGAGAGATAGATGAGCATACCCTCCTTATGGCATCAGTCCACATTACTATAAACACGGTCACTGTGTTGCTGTAAAAGTCAGTAGTTAAGCAAGAATTTAAGCAATAACGTTGAAGTTTTTCAAAAGTGTTGACCCAGGAGCTGTAGGGTTCAAAGTTTTTTATATTGCAACTGAGTAAGTAAATGAGGCAGATTCAGGTTGAAGCCAACCCGGTTACTTTGTTACAGAACCATACCTTTATTAAACATCAGTCATCAGATAATGAAATTAGTCAATGAGGGTGAAAAATACATCTCACAAAAATAAGGCAGTTTTTTTACAGGCATATACTGATATAAGAATTTATATTAGTCTTCAAGAAGTTCACTCTAGGTTGGTAGGATTTAAAAAAAAAGTTTTTTCTCTTTCACTTCTCATCTGTTTTGTATTTCCACAGAGGTAGCTGCTGATAGACAGATGGATGTATTCCTAGAAGGGACAGCAGCAAGCAGTGCCATGGAAACGTCAAATTTTGCTCATGTCATCTTTCAGAATGTGGGGAAAAGTTATCTCCCTCATGCAGCATTAGAGTGCCATTACACCCTCACACAGTTCATTAAACCACATCCCAAGGACTGGGTCGGCATATTCAAGGTGATGATGAATTTTTATTTTTTATTTAATTGTCAGATTTTTTTTCTTCAGCTCTTTCTATTAAATAGAAATCATCAACCAAGAAAAACAGATAAAAATCGTAACTGTAACAATTTTAGTAAATACATTAGAACATTTTCTAATGAATCTCACACCACAGCGTATTCACTTTTGTACCACATGCTGCACTCTTTGAACTTCTGTACTGTGTTGTTACCCAGTGTTGTCTGGTCAGGTGTTGAAATATGCAAAACGGTGACACCAAACATAGGAACATTTTTCATTCTGTGGTTGTACTAAGTTATAACATGGAACTGTTTTCAGTGTGATGTCTGAATATTCCAGTTTACTTTAGCTCTTATAGCAGATCTTTAAATAGCAGATCTCAGGTACCTCTCTTGCTTATTCCATTACAATGTCCACATCAGCCAAGTTAGTTTGTTTTGCCATTAATAGTCTTTTTTGGTTCAGGTTGATAACAAATATAGATTTATTAACCCCACAAAAGATAAGCAGCGGGGTTAAAATATGTAAAATAAAACAGTGCATATGTGAAATATAAATGTGAGACCTGGGCTTTCATGTCTTGATTCCATTTTCCCTTCAGTCTCCACAATGTGCAAGTCAGATTTCAGCATTTTTGGCAGTATCATTTGGGAAGATGCCATTACTGGTGCTTAATATAAATTATGTCGGATTTACTGTTGGTCACTTAAATGCTTCCTTCTGTAAAAGTTTTCAGAGCCAGATTTCTCTCTGCTCTAGAGAGATTGTTTTTCTTGGAGATGTAATTTTAGATCATATAAATTCTCTTATGCACAGTAACCCAAATGTCTGTGCTTGATGCACATTAGATGCCAGTGATATAAGTTCAAAATTAGACTGCATCACAATCAGTTTACTTCTTGTTAGCCATTAAGATGATCGCCTGCTATAATTCTTGAGGCAAATGGTTTTATGGAGAGCTCATTAGGAAATTTAGTTTTAAACATAAAGAAAATGTGTTATGACTCCTTCAACTGACGTGGTATGTCTTGTTCATGTTATTCAGGGAAAACAGTGAATCATTTACAGGAAAATCTGTTTCACCCTCTAACAAGGTTTTCGTCGGGTGGGCTTGCACATTTACTGCTAGCTTGTATAACAGTGTGGCTTGAGTATTTGTAATGGCAGTTTGCTTACCAGAGGAAACCACCTAACTTTATAAAATATTACAACCCTCTTACACTTCCAAATTCCACTATGTTGGCACAAAGCGGTACATCATGCTGGAGTGCGAGTGTGGTCATGATGGTGTTCGCAGGAATGAACTACATGGGTTGGAAGGATAAATGGGATGTTTTGGCTCTTTCTGCTTGCTGGAGTTCCCCAGCTACTGCTGGGTGAGAGAACGTATAACGCAAACTGCGTTTGCAACATTATGGATGTGAACTGTATCGTGAGAGGAAATGAAAGAACATTGACTAGGGAAAAAGATTTGCTGTATGTCTGCTGGAGGGGTTGACTGTCTGTGCTCTGATCCGAGCAGATCTATGTGATCTCATTCTGTGTGTGTTAGACACTGTTTGATGAAGCAGTAATATGGGCATTTGTCTGGATTCTCCTGGTTTTCACATCATGTTGAATGTTCTTGATTGAAGATTTAAAGGGACAGGCCCTTGTAAGAAACGGGTACAAATTCTCAAATGATAGGTTAATAGCTTCATAGTACAGGATCATCTGGTGTAAATCACACCCTATGCTGCTCCATTGTGATTGTTCTTTTATCATTTGCAAAGTTTATGACGTGCAGTATTTAAAAATATACTCAAGAATATTCTTGGGCACACCCGTTTATTCCACTTTATTTCCCATTTAAATCACTTAATTGCATGTCAATGAAATGATCTATTCATATTTAAGTGGGTGATTCTTGGCTAGAATAAGCTAAAATGTAAACCAATGCCAATGGTCCAGTGGCCTTGCTACGTGAAACTGACATCTCCGGGGAAAACGAATGCAATTTAGAAAGGTAAATTACCTTATAACTTATTTTGTATTGTCTGGTCAGAGTAGTCATTTTACAATACAACAGTACTACTTCCTTATTTTTGCTACTGCCTTTATCTGGCCCAGCTGGGATCTTTGTTTATGCTCTACATGGTATAGTATGGTATAATAATTGTATAATAATTTATAAAAAAATTTATACCGTGGTGTAATAATTTATTAATTTATAATCAGTTGATTTATTGTCATGTTGTGTAATGCATTTTCTGATGGCCGTGTCTTTGTATACCCTGGAGTAAAGGCATGTTTCTTCAAACACACTTGACGGACTTGTCTGCACCCAGAAACACAGAACAACCTCAGGTGATGAAGGGCATGAGGTCATAAATCATGACACTGCTTTGTCTCTGTTGACAGATGAAAGGCAGCAATGCCAAATAGCAGAAAATGCCTTCATGCCTGGAGGTCTACTGTAGAGGCAGGTAGTCACAAAGCTATTGTTGCCACCTAGTGTTCAGGAGATTAATTGATTCTACCTAAACCAAAACAGTCAGCAAATCTGAAACATGAAATTCTCTTAAATGTTTTAATTTTGAGGGTGTTTATTTTTTTCGAATCAGTCCTAATATAGTATAATTGTAAAGCAATTCTATACCCATATAAGACCTACTGTACCCTCTTAGTCGCCATTATTTCTGGGCCATAGAGGTTCTGTGATGCCATCAGATTACCAGATGTCTCTCATGCGGTGGATTTGAAAGACTAAAATAGAAATGCACTCAGCATCATCTGATTTGCATTGTTTCTTGTTGGAGCAGGCATGCTGCCTGTGGCCCTTAAAGCTGGAATGGTTACAGAGAGAGTGTGGTTGAAGAAACTGTGAACGTCATGTTTAAATTGTCAGAACATGCCATCAGACTCACTGTGGTGAAGGTGAACACTGCTTTATAATTATCCTGTCAGAGTAGGAGTTGCTCTCTGTACTGTGCTCTGATATATAGACCCGCTGTACCTAGTGCTGTATGTAGCCAGCATCAGTCACAGGCCAAGTCAGTGTGTGATGTAGACGCAGAGAATTAGGTACTTTCTTACATGGTGCTGTTCTCTATGGAAATAATTTCTTTATATTCCATGAACAGTATTTGGATAATAAAACCACACTTATAAGGTACGAATGTTGTTACATTAAACAAATACTAAATATCATCATTCTTTAAAAAAAAGGTAATTCAGCACATTACATATACAGACATATTAAGGTAATTATCATTAGTACAAGTCTTCCTTTATTACCTGTGCACTATTTTTTATTTTCATAATTGCAGCTAGAGCATTATTGTTTTAAAGTGTCAGTGTGTGGTTTCTAATGCTTCTATGCTGCATTTATCATCAGTCTTTGCTGCATTGGGTTGCCCTTTCCTCTGCAGACTTAAATGAGAGACACACAGGGCTTAATTTTTGCCCTCCTTCACCCCAAACGTCTCTAATGAGTGGAGTTTGGCCCAGGCAGTAATGCCACTCTGTATGGGACATGTCTTTAATGGCTTCCTGCTCTTTACTGCTCCAGCACCTCAGGCAAATTTCTTGTACAATCAGGGCACTTCTGCAACACTAATGTTACTGTGGACATAGATGCTTTAAGCAAACAAGCCACACAGCTTTATAATAAATCTGTGTAGTGAGTTAGCATTTTTGAATGTGTAAACATCACTTCCAAGATGTTACAGATTACGCACAGAAGCTTTACAGGTATTAAGGCTTGTTTAGTTTTTGTGCATGAGTATGTAGGAAACGCAGCCATCTGAAATGAGTCTGATTTTGTTTGACAGTTTTATGACACAGGGCTGAAATTATGGATGCATCAACCATTAGTTAACGACACAAAATTCATATAATTACATTTCGGCTTCCATTCTGAAGTATGTATAAAATTTTCACCTATTTTCTTTCTGTTAGGGCTGGGTTGTAGCCATGCTCCCTCAACATATTGACGATGGTTTTGGCCACAAACCCGTTGCAGCCAGGTGGAACTTCACTTTCCCCTGTAAACTGCCTGTGTTTCCTTTATACTTCCAAGATATTTTCTACTGGTCTTTGTGGAGATGGAGAAAATACATAATGTACCAGAAAGTTCAGCAGCATAAAAATAAGTGAGCCAGGCAGTGGTTGAGACCACGACAGCCTGACGAAGCATTTACAGTCTTCCTATTAGTCTGTGTATGCAAGACAACCACATAAACACTTAGCAATTTTATAGTTTTATAGCTTACGTTTGACCAAATGGTGCTCCACTTTCCTCAGTGTTTTTTTTGTTCTGCATATGCATAAGTGTTTCAGTGTTGTCTTTTTAGCAGTGTACACTGTATTGGTGACTATATATTATCACACTATATGTTATTATATATAAGCCAGTGATTATTATTTTGATTGAATGCCATAATCTGGATGATACTGGAAGCACGTTATTGGGCCTTATTCTGAGCAGTTCTGCCACGTTCTTACAGCCACACTGTCAATGTGTGGCTGTTTTCTATAAAATTTATGGAGAAGACCTATGTACTTGTTTCAATCTTAAATCAAATGCTGACTCTTGGAGCCTCTGTCTTCCTCACAGGTTGGGTGGAGCACCGCCCGTGACTACTACACGTTCCTTTGGTCACCTCTTCCAGACAACTACACTGAGGGAACCACAGTCAACCGATCTGTGGTCTTCCAAGGTAAGACTTAAAAAATAACGGGTAAAATAACATTTTGATAAATTGTTAAGTGAAACCCATTTTTGACAGTTAGTACCGTGCCATAGAGAAGGCCCCTCAAAGGTGTGTTTTAAGGTGTGTTCAAAGGGCTTTTAACATGCAATGACGGATGCAATAAAATAGGAAGCGCCGTGGCCTCCTATTCGAAGGCTGAAGTGTTGATGAGGCAGTTTTATTGGAGCAGTTCAGACCACATCTTGGGTGTGTTGTGAGGGATTCGAGGGTTAAGGTCTGTGGTATGAGCCCAGATTCCTTTTGGTGATTAGGAAAATTAAAAGATTAAATGAAGCTGATATGATCATACAGCTGCAGTGGCTTTGTGAAGTACATGTAAATTATGAACTTCAGGCTATGTTCAATTTTCTTACATAGTTTTTGATTGATTTTCCATTAGCATGATTTGATGTTATGCATTTAAAACCACATTGATAGTGTTGTTATCTAAACCTCTGTCTGATTCTTGGGGACTGTGTAGGTTACTATGTTCCGAACGATGATGGAGAGTTCTACCAGTTCTGTTACGTTACACATAAGGGAGAGATCCGCGGGGCCAGCACTCCATTCCAGTTCCGTGCCAACAGCCCCACAGAAGAAGAATTGCTTACGATGGAGGATGAGGGTGGATCGGACATCCTGGTAGTCACCACCAAGGCCAGTTACCTAGAGGTGAGATGATAAAACATATCAAGAAAATGTTTAGACTTTTTATATTTTATATTTCACATGCCTTGTCACATTTATTATTATTCTTTCCCAGCAAAAGATGGAGCAACTTCAGCAGGAGAGAAAGGAGCTTTTGGAGAACCTGGATCTGCTGCAAAAAGAACGGAATGAACTGATTGATGAGAAGAACAGTTTACAGAAAGAATATGAGCTGGAGCAAGAAAGCTGTGCTCAGCTCAAAAAAGATGTGCAGGTGAAAGAAAAATATATAAAATGAAAGCTCTAAGAATATAAGTTGTCTCAATAGACCAAAAAATTTGGAAATAAGACTTTTTTCTTTTTTATATACTCTTGCTGTTGTAAAATATTGGTATTATTTTTTTTCATTCAAACATGGCTGCTGGTAGAATTGTGCAGAGATGAAAAGCTCTTCTTAATTTGTAAATGTCATGACATAAAATGTTTTAAGAATACGACATTCACAGGCTGTCAGCACCCCCTAGTGAGAGTCTCTCTTTAGGGTCTCTGCATAAAGTCAAATGAATAAAATATAATAATAATAATTTGCAGCTTTACAGACATGGCTGTCATTAGCATAATTGCCATTTGCTGCTGTATAAGTGTCAGTTTTCATAAAGACTAAATGTGTCAACTCTGAGGCAGAGTTGGTTTAAAGATGAAAACAAGCACACCCATTTCTGGCTGTTAATTTTATGACTGTACTTTTATATGTTGGTTTATGTGCTGTTAAAATAATTCTAAAAATTCTGCACATGAAATGATACTGCAGAAGAAAATTGTAGTGCAATTTTGAGACCTGTTTTCCCATTATTCATGTTGGCTGATTCTGAGACCACACACAATCACAAATCATGAACCAATCATATGTTCTGCTCCCATCCTTTCTATTGCATAACACATTAACTAGGACAATTTGATTTTGAATAAGGAAATCACTTTATATGGCTCATGTTTTCTCTTACCTGTTTATGTGTGTATACAGGAGTTGCAGCTTTCTGCCCAGAGCTTGCAGGAGGAGAGGGAGGAGGTGAGAAGGAGAATGGAGGAGAGTACTGCACGACTGCTGCAGTTAGAAGAGGATCTGATTGGAGTCACCCAGAAAGGCCTACAGAAGGAGACTGAACTTGATTGGTATTTATAATTATATACATGTTTAATAATTATAGCCACAATCAGTTAACCTGTTTATTACAATAATAAACCTTGGAAAAGAAACTGCTTCACATAGCTTTAAATCAGACAAGATCTTATATTATATACAGTGCATGCAGAAAGTATTAAAACCCCTGAAATATCACAGTTACAAGTGTTCAGACCCTTTGCTCAGTACTTAGTTAAAGCACCTTTGGCGGCAACTACAGCTATTTTTGGGTATTATGCAACAAGTTTTGCACACCTGGATTGGGGGGATTTTTTTTCTTCTCAAGCTCGGTCAGGTTGAATGGGGTCTGTCGGTGGACAACCATTTTCAGGTCTCTCCAGAGATGTTCGATGGGGTTCAGGGCTCTGGCTGGAGTTTATCTTCTGGCTGAAAGACGAACCTTTGACCCGGTCTGAGGTCCTGATCACTGTGGAACAGGCTGCATTAAAGATATCTCTGTACTTTTTTGCTGTATTTGCGTGATGCTGCCACCGCCATGATTCACTTTTGGAATGGTATTGGGCAGAGGTGATGAGCTGGTTTCCGCCGCACATATTGTTTGTAATTGAGCCCAGACAGTTCAATCTTGCTTTCATCAGACCAGAACATCTTGTTCCCCACAGTCAAAGAATCTTTCAGGTGTTTTTTTTGCAAGCTCCAAGTTGGTTTTCATGTGTTTTGCACTGAGGAGAGACTTTCATTTATCCATTGCTCTCTGCATTAGAGCAAAGATTGGTGGAGGGCTGCAGCGAGGGTTGTCCTTCTGAAATTTTGTCCCATCTCCACACAGGATCTCTGACCGGGGTCTGAATACTTTCTGAATGCACAGTATATATTATTATTATTATATATATATATTTGCATTAGATTAAAAAACCTGTTAGATGGTGTATTGAAAAGCTTCTTTTATGCATTCTGCATGTGTTCATTATTATCTGATGAGAGTGTGGTTGAGTGACTGATCAGATTTGATTTAACAGCTTAAAGGATCGAGTGAAGAAGTTAACTTTGGAGAAAGAGTCTCTTGAGGGTCAGCTGAAGAATGAGAAAGATGAAAAGGAGCTGTATAAGGTAACACATTACTTTACATACATGATCGTGATCTCCAAAAGCAATGAGCCTATGGATATTTTAAATAGTGCTGTTTTGTATGCTCACCATCTTTTCTTGCCCCATAACTGTTTAGTTTATGTACAAACAACTAGATGGCAGCTTTGAGTTTTTTTTTTTTTTACTAAAGGCTAGTGTATTTATCAGTAGAAAAGTGGAAAACAGACCTTCACTGAATCTATGTAACGGTTGTTTTTCCTAATTACTCAAACTCGCAGTTTGTAATTCTCCATCGCTCAGTTACTCACTCCATCTATCTCAATCTGTCCTTTCTTTCTTGTGGTGGGCACAGGAACTGGGCGTTAATGTTGGGCTGTAGTCACGGAAACACAGCCAGCCCACACTTCATAGCAGCTGCCTGGGGCAGAGAAAGAGAAGGGTGGGGGTGGAGCAGAGTGGCTGCTCTGTTACTGCTGCATTATAATTAGGTTTAGCTTGCATACTTCCTCACCAGGAAATACACCTCTTTGTAGAAGTTGTGTGCAGATAATTGGGGGCTCGTCTGGGATCTGGGCCGGCTTTACTGCACTGCTAGTTTTATGTGCCATGTGTTCAGGTTACTCCACAGGAAAGATACAGGTCTACTTGAAAAATGTATTTGTTTGTATTTGGTACAGATTCACCTAAAAAACCGGGAGCTGGAGAACACTAAGCTGAGTGCTGAGCTGCAGATGCTAAAATCTGTGGATGTAAATAAAGAGAATACCATTGCTCAGCTGAAGGAGGAGCTTAGTAGAGTGAAAGCTTGCCTGGCAGAGAAAGACAAACAGCACCGCCAGCTACTGGCCAACAGTTCACCATCGGTACTCACACAAACTTTCCATATATGTCCCTCTCACTTTTAATAAAGGCTAAAACATATTGTTGTGAATTGATAATACAATCATAGTTGTATGTGTTAGCCCTCTCGTTAGCAATAGATGCACAGACATGAATTTGAATGTTTACTAAAATACTTTATACTTTGATGGTGTTTTTTTTTTGGTGTTCAGGGAGAAAGTAAGGCTCTTAAAGAACAACTGAGGCAGAAAGAGGAGCAGTTGCAAGCTATGCAGCAGCAGGTAAACATGCTGTCAGCTGAGCTGCGCGACTCCTCCAATGCCCGTGACAGAGGCATGGCTGAGCTCTATCGGGTCCGTCTGGAGGTTGAGTCCTTAAAGAAGGGACAGACAGAGGCGCGGGCTGAGTGCAACTGCCTGGAAAAGCAGCTGGAGGAGATGAAAAAATTAGCCCAGGAGGAAGCGGTAAAGAGATGCCCACCTGTGATGTATTATGTTTATGGAAAAATTACAGTTCTTACATTAACATCAGTAGTCAATAAAGCCCACAGTGATCAGGAAGTAAGCCTACTTTAGACCTCAACTCATATACTGTTCCCAACATGTTTCACAACTGAGGAATATTATGATCTGAATATCTTCAGCAATAGCAATTATTACTTATTAATAATTAATACTATTAATAATTTATGAATAATAATTATTAATAATTCCTTGTCTTAGCAGTTTAAGGAGTCAGAAGGGTCAGCTGTAGCAGAACTGCAGCGAGAGGTTGAAGATCTACGGCTGAGACTGCAAATGGCTGCTGAACATTACAAAGACAAATACAAGGAATGTCAAAAGCTACAGAAACAAGTGATCAAGCTCACTGAGCAGCATGAAGTGAGTAATTGGAGAATTCTTTTAACATAACATTGCTACCACATAGCTGTACCGCCCACATAGCTGTTTTCCAGTTTTGTGCTCAGCCAGCTATTGTGTCTCAGGTGAAAAGAAGTCCAGGGTCTGAATCAACTGGTCCTTTGTCTGCCAGTCCAGAGGCATCTGCACCAGGTACATTCATATCAGTTATACTAACTACAACCTTAACGTGTCCCAGATTAGACTTAAAATGTGCGCAGTGTTAGGTTAAGGGCATTTTTGCGACCCAGTCTGGTGTCATTGTATTGACATGCTTTCTTTGTTCCTTGGATTGCAAACAGGAAGCCCAGGCACATCAGATGCAGTGCTTGATGCCATCATCCAGTGCAGGCTAAAAAGTGCAAACAAGGAGCCAGACAAAAATGACAAATACAGGAAATGTAAACAGATGCTGAATGTAAGATCTGTCACTGTTTCTCTGACATACCAGATCATATTGACTTTACATAATAACGCTTGCCATATTTCCCTGCAGGAGGAGAGAGAGCGTTGCAGCATGATAACTGATGAGCTCTCAAAGATGGAGGCGAAGATAAAGGAGCAGATGAAAACCAACGAGACCCTGCGAATGCAGCTGGCTTCTGAGGAGGACCGCTACAAGGTCGGTGCCACCTAGTGGTTCAAAGTATTACCCACCAATCATACCACAGTTGATTAACTCTATTATGGAGTCACAGTTTCTTATTTTAATACTTGGAATGGGTTTGTTTTTTTGTATCTGGGGGCTAGACTGTATAAGGTTTCAAAAAAGAGTTTTGATTTACATGCTGTAACATTTAAAAAAATACAGAGAACATTGCAGTCAGGAGCTTAAATGTCATTGGTTGCCATCTGACTTTGTCATTTACATTTACATTTAGGCATTTGGCAGACGCTTTTATCCAAAGCGACTTACATTGCATTATACTACACATTGATCACTATACATTGAGTATGTGCAATCCCTGGGATCGAACCCATGACCTTGGCGTTGTTAACGCTATGCTCTAACCACTGAGCTACAGGAAAGCATTTACACAGCAAAACCAGATACGGCACTAGGTGACCACTGTTCAGTCAGGCAGATTTCTGTCAGGTTCAAGATGACATTGTTTGGATTACAGCCAGCATTCAGAGTCAACGTTGTGCAAATAAAAACATGTTTATCTTCATAATGTTTTATCGGCTTGTAATAACTTGCTCTTCTCTGAAAGAACTATGCTTTTCAGTTGACGTCACCAATCCATCTCAGTTTTCCTCCAATTGAATTTATGCTGCTATATGACGCCCCTTTTTTGCTATCCATTCAGTTCCCATGGAAAATAAAAATAAAATAAAGTCCCACTTGAGAATATTTTATTTTATTAGTTCAGAAATACATCAAAAAAGTACATAAAAAAAGTCAAATTCAATTAAAAAGTCAAAAAGGAAACACTGCTTCATGTTTACTTCATGTAAATGACTGAAGCACAGATCAGTAAGAGAGGTTGCCTTTACCCCCAGTATTTTTATATCAAAGTACAGTTTCTCTTTTTTTATAGAAAGCTAAAAATTTAGCAAAATTTAGTGACTGGAATCACTAAATCTGAGATCTGGGACTGTACAAAGAGAAGTTATGCTGTGTGTTGTTTTTTTCATATGTTGTGTGTTTTCATTCAAAATGACTGATCAGTACAGACAGAGTTAAATGCGATCACAGATAAGAAGTCCTTCAGATGTTCTGATAACATCGACCTTAGAACCGTTTTCTATCCGTACCGTTTATGGCTGCACTGACTCAAGCCTGGTTTCATTGCTTTAACACAAATACACAGACAGTGCTGGTTTATGAGCATGTCACTGAGGAGACTGACTTTTACTGCTGTTTACATGAGACATGGAGTTGGTGGAGGAAGGAGAGTTGGAAGTTCTGGGATCAAGACAGGATAATGCATCTGCTGGCTGCCTCCCTTCCCAGCAGGAGACAGAGCGGGAGTCTCTGTTCTGTTAAAGCAGTAGGGTCATGTGCAGATCAGTGCTGGTTTTCAGGCAAATTTTTACTGTTTCTGTACGTGACTCATGTGGAGTCAGGCCAAGCTGGATGTAAATGAGGAGCCATCTTGTTGCTTAGGAGGGAGATTTTTACTTCACAACAAACAATTCATTAAAATCCCTTCGCGTCAAGATTAATTGTAGAAAATGCACATCAGTGATGCTTTGAAAGCTTTTGCAAGGCAGCAGTTATCACACAGCTCTTTGAAATTTTTACTTGATGCTGATTGGTCAGCAGTCAAATATGTCTGTACAGTGACTGCTGAATTACATAATTAACCGCTAGTTTTTTTTTATCTCTCCTACCTCTCCATGATTTCGGATGGTCATTATTGCAAAATGAACTTGTGGTGATGCACAACTCCAACCCTGGCTTGTGTTTATTTGACTGACTGTACATTTATTGTTTTTATTCCAGAGCTTGGTTTTCTTTGAATAGGAGAACTTCTTTTCAACCAATTCAAACCAATTTCTTTGAACTTTGAATAGGTTTTCATTTCATGTTTTTAGCAAATGTTAATATTAACTTGATTTTCTAATTCCAGAGCCAGGTGGCAGAGAAGGGAAGGGAACTGAAGGAGCTAAAGGACAGTATTGTTGCGTTGACCAAAGAAAAAGAGAAGCTGGTGGGGGTGCGTGCTTTCATTTTCATCTTCCACAGTCCTCTGCCAGTCTAAAACTGCCGTTTTGTTGATTATTTTTCATTCTCAGAATCTGGTTTGGGTTTAACATAAATCTCTAATTGAACCAAGAGTGTGAGTCCTTATTTTCCATTCAGTTACCCAGGACCACAGAGGGTCCCGGGTAATAGTCGAGGTGCAACACAAAACTCAACACACAAACAACAAAATGACCCAGTTTGAGGTTGAGACTAAATGAAATTGGCGCCTGCCAAAGACTTCAATAAAAAGCAGAGCTCTGCCTCCCTTTTAAACAGGGCCTAATTAAACTGTTTGTGTGAGGGTGGCAAGTTACCCCTCGACGCTGCCACTAAGTGATGTATTGTCTGGACTTAAAGATGGAGGCAGGGTGGAAAAATGGGACCTGATTGTTGATACATGCATGGCCTAAAATTAGCCTTTTCTTCTCGTTTTGTCTTTATTATCTCACTCAGTTTACCATTGTAATGTATGGATCAAGTTATTAGGTAGTTGTTTCAAGCAGGCATGCACTGGGTTGCATACAACTTAAGCATGATGTTTATCAGAAAGTAATGTTGACCTATCAGAAGGCCTTATGAAGATTACCCACAATTACATAAATTCCAGAGAATTATAATTCGCAATTCCATTGTTTAGATTTTTGTTATGTAAAAAAATGTGCTGAAGTTTGTTTATGATGTTTGGAAGGCAGGTCAATAGAAAGTTACAGTAGTCCTGGACAGGATGAGAAGCTGTATAGCATCTTCAGACAGTAAAGGGTGTGTATATTGTTGTATAAAGTCTTGAGGCTTCTGTGCATCACATCAGGAGTTGCAGAGAAGTGTCAGCAAGGAGGAAGAAAACAGGAAAAAAGAAGACAATCTGGATGTGCAGTCAGTTTATCTGCAGTACCCCCTGCCGTACCCTCAGGATGACCCGTCTCCTCTGCTGGTGCCCCAGCGTCCCACTGATTTGATGTTTGGGAACCCGTACTCTTCAACTGACTCCAGAGGTGTCTACATACCTAAAGCTATTGATTTCAACAGTTTTCTTCACTTATGTAGGACAAAGAAATTTGGACCTTCAACATTAATTAATGCATTCTTACTGACATACAGCATACATGCATCTCTGGTTTGTCTTTAGGATTTTGATGTGTGGGAACTAACGCACTTTCATTCCTGACAGATGGAGCTGATGGAGAGTTTTCTGATGACCAGATGCCCCGACTGCCCCCAGTCGGGCCTCCATCCTGGGATAGCAATGTGGTCTGTATACAACCCGCCCGTAACCTCAGCCGGCCAGACGGACTGGAGGAACCAGAGGAACCACAAGCCACTGTAAGTTCATTACATCCTGTTCTACATTCAGCCATTAGAGGTGATATAGAGGTGGGAATAGAGTTTTAATTACATTAGATATGCCTGAACTCTTCCCAAATCTCTATGTCTGTCTTTTATATCCTGTTCTGTGCTCTGTTCTGTCTCTGGCAGGGTTTAGCTTAGCTGACATTATTAAAGCAATGGTAGCCCTGAGCAGAGTCGTTAAGAAAGCGCTCATGGTCTTACTCCACTGCACACTTGCAGCTAATTGGCCTTGTTAGCCTTGCTTGACTAGCAGAGCAGTGGATTTACTGAACATGTAAGCTTTAGTCAGCTGCCATAAAGCAATTGCTTTTCATCTTCGACTTAAGGCCTGTTCGCACAAAGTCTGATTAATTTTCAATTTAAAAAAAAAGTAAAAATATGCAAGGTTTTGTGTCAAATTATTAATATTGTGTCATTTAAAGTGTTCTAAAGTTTTTTTTTATGGTTCAATGTTCCATAAAATGCTACATAAAAAGAAAATTTATTTAAATTTATTAAAATTGAAATATTTTGTTGTAGACCTCTGTGTTAGATGACAAATCTCATTAAAATCTTCATTGTGAACTATTCAGTAGACATTTTGCAGAAAATGTTTTTTTTTATTCATCCCTCAGCAAACCAATGACCAGCCTACAACCATTGACCCCACAGAATTCCTTAGTGATGCACAGATGCCGTTCTGCTTTGAGCCCAGGTAAAAACATACACACCTCTCATTGTCTCCTCTCATTTTTGATCATGTTGAGCCTTGTTTGCGGTGTGAAAATGTGTATTAGCTTAATGGCCCACCCACATCGCCTGTTTTACTGCCATTTTCCATTTTACTGCCTGGTGATTTACTCGCATATAGACACAAACACCATACTATTCACATTTGTGCTTTATTTTTGCGCTGTATTATATTAACTGTTTTATAGCTTTCTATAGCTTTCCTGTAGCTCAGTGGCTTTAACAGAGCATGGCTTTAACAACGCCAAATGCTTAAATGTAAATGTTCTCTGTTGATCTTCTGTGTCTCTCCGAGCAGCGGGGAGCAGCAGAAGCGTTGTCCACTCTGTGAAGTCATCTTCCCTCCTCACTACGACCAGTCGAAGTTTGAGGAGCATGTGGAGAGCCACTGGAAGACCTGCCCCATGTGCAGCGAGCAGTTCCCTCTGGACTGCGACCAGCAGCTTTTCGAGAAACACGTCCTCACCCACTTCGACAGTAACGTGCTCAACTTCTAGTTAAGACCCCAGACAGAAACACCGAAGATACTCACCTTCACTCCACCTTCTGCTCATTTGTGTTACTGTTTAACAGCCACTGTAAACTGCATGATTAGCTGTGAGCATTCGCTTGCATAGAAACGATTCTTTATTCAGACAAGAGCAGGGTGAAGCCTGAATACTGTTAATGAATTCCAAGTGATTGAGAGATGGGTTTTCTTTGTTTATTTTAATTAAGGATTACTGGTTCACTTTAAATGACTTGTGCTATTACAGTTAGCAGTTCAGGTCATTTAGAATTCATTATACATTAATATTAATAGTAATGTACATTAAGGAAACTGAGCAAATGTCATAATGGTGAGAAGCATTCTGGTGAGAACTCTCTATTCAGGTATTGCCCATTATACTCTGTGCTGGCAGAGCACAGCTTCTTCTGTCAGGGCCGTGTGGTGGTCTAAGAGGGTGATTCTTATGAAATGATCTATTTTAGAATAAGCTTTTAAAGACAAACCTTAATAATCACATAATTTAGTCATATTTTCTTTAAATCTATTTAAATCACTTTCAATTTTAATTGGGGTCATTGCAAATGCATGCTTATGTTTCCTGTGCACTGAGTCACACACTTTCTTTGTTCACTTTGAGTTAAATACATGTTGTCTCATCTTGTGTGCGTGTATATTATATACCCAATCTAAACCAATAAAGAATTCATTTGAAGCAATATTTAGGCTGGTGATACTGTTCCTGTGTTGACTTTATACGATTACCATGACTTACCAAAACCACTCATTTTTATATAAAAAAATATTTACACAAAAAAGACACAATGCTCTTAAAACATCAGAGGCCGTTTTAATGTTTAAAATGTAACCAGGTTAACATTAATAACAAAGCAGCTTTTTTTATTTTGTCGCAGAAAATGTCATCAGTTCCAAAACAACCTCTAGTGTTTGACTTCATTACATGTAGGAACATTATTGTCCAGAAACTTAAGAAAATATAATTTAAAGCACTCACATACAGACGTTAACAATACATTAAGTACACAATATATCAAATACTTCCCTCTGTATTGGCAGTGTAATACTGTCACAATGTTCATCTAAACTGATACTGCAACGACATGAACGTCTGTGCAGTGATGTCATAATGAGATATTGGCAGGACCTGATCTGGCTGGGATTTCTGAAGGGTCTAGTGACTCTTTCTACCACCCCTTAGTCAGAAAGAAGCAAATCAAAATAAGTACCTTTCTGATGCAATATTATGCATCCATGCTTGAATATTTTTGGGTTGGTTGGGACTATAGCTCTAGTGAACATGCCAAGTTCTGTTTCTACATATTCCCAATGACAGTTTAGGGGTTTATATTAAGATCACATGGACAACAACAGAAAAAGGCCAGAATCAGGGTGAATACACAATCAGAATAAGAATCTGAATTAGGCTTTCAACAGACACCTGGCTACACATACACTGTACTGGAATGCTGTGGTCTACCACAATTCAAGGCAACCAATTAAAATAATCTCACAACTAACAAGCACACTGGAGGTACAGCAAAAAAATGAATTGCCTTAGCTAAAATGCAGCAACCTCTGAAGTATCGTGTTAGTCCTTTGAATTTCGCTGCCGACTCACAGACAAAATCCTGTGACGTCAGACTTGTTGGCAATACAAAATTCCTTAAATAGGTTGGCAACTGGTCACTACAAAGTGCTTTAGGTACCTTCACCAGATCATGTGAAGTTCACTGTGGAGTTCTAGAACACCACTAGCAAATTCTAGAACACTCCGGCCACAGTGGACCTGAAAAGAGTGTAACAGCTTACTCTAATAATATCAGATGATTTGGGCAGGATTGTGGTTCTGAAATGCTGGCGATTTGTCACCTGAGAGTCATTTGGTGCTATAACTCGTAATTATTCAAAGACTAACAAAAAGGGCCAAAGCACTACTGAATTAAACTGCACATACATAATATTGTCAGCTCTGAAATTAAGTTGGACATATACAAAATAAAACTTGAAAACAAAGTATAGAATTTAGATCTGACTACGAAAGTGTATAGAATATACAGTATATTTATATACATAATCTATAGCTATGAAAGTTGCTTATAGATATTGGGGTAGATATTTAGTTATATTACAAACATTCAGACTTTTCAAGCCATTCCTGTTTTTCAGTTTTTCACATGGTCACTGAAAGGAAAAGATCAAACTTCTCCATTCAGTGTGAAGCTGGTTTCATTCATTAAATCTCCAGGGCTGCTAGTAACCATTAGTTCTTAACGGAACAACACAATTTTCTTTTCATACATCATTCTTTAACAGTAAGCACCTTACATCAAAACATAAGAAAAGGAAAAAGAATGATAGCAAATGTGCAAAAATACAAAACTCTGAACTCTAATAAGATACAAATGAGCAAAGGAAATAATACAAATTAAGATAAAAGACTTTAAGCATGCAATTCAGAGAGTAGTGTCTTGTGAATGACAAAGGCAATTGCTCCTCACTGAGTCTGGAATGACAAAGGGATAGTCTTCACTGAGGAAGAATATAAAAATATTGAGGTCCTCTCCTCCAAAATGCAGAGGACATGAGGAAAAGACGAATGGGGGTTATTGGACAGCTACAGCTGCTGGTGAGGATGGACATAGAAGGGTTTGTACTGTATGTACATGTATTTGTGTGTGTGGATGTCTGATGTATTTTACATGCATGTATTTGTGCATGCAAAGGTGTGGTTGGCACGCTACTGCTGCATCTTACGAATGATGTCAGCAGAGACAGGTGGGTGGAAGTTTATGGTGTGGTGTCGAAGCCCCTGAGAGCTTTTGTAGCTTTTACCACACCGGCACTTGAAGGGCTTGCGAACGCGTATCTGAGTGCGATGGCCATTCTTAGCGTGGTACTTAATACCGTTCACATTCTGAAACAGAAAGAAGCAATTCAGGAATAGACAATCATCCATAATCCAAACATTCATGTTGGAGAAAAGGGCTGTAGTAAAAAAATAATGATTCACTGCAATTTGTTCTCAAATCATTCATTCATATGACTTATGTTTGAATTAAATTGTGTAGGCCTAAGGATTACCATGCCATAACTGACCATTCTCTAAGCTATACCTTAAAGCTAATCAAATTACTAATCAAACCTCTCCATCACATATTTTTTTATTTATATAATATACACAAATAAATATAGTAGTTGATTCAGATGTTGTTTAATACTTCCTGAGGCAATTCAAATCTAACTTCTGCCAGATTTTTTTCCATTAGTAAAGCATGACAGCATTTAGCCACACTAAGGGTAGTGGAGTCTATTAAAGAATCAATTCTGTGTTGGTCATCACTACAATATACTACATTTATTTAACTATAGCTAGCACTCATCATTCTTTTCAAAGCATGGGAAGCACAATGTCAGACAAAATATGATATATTGACAATGCATTTTAATAACCTGTGACATAAATATCGTTGTGTGAAACAGCAGCTATGTGACAGCAGTGAGGACCAGGCACTGTCTGAAGCCAAATAAACTTGAATCAGAGCCACATCTAACAGCACATTTGAACATGGAAAGACACCCTTATGGCTGTCATCATCCATTTCCTGTCTTTCTTATTGAATACAGCGCTCACAGGCTGCACATCATTTATCTCAGCAGCCAGAACCAGATGGCAGTGGAAAATCCCAAAAAACACACAAGCCTTGTAGTGGACTGCATGTTCGCCTTTACAACGTATACCAGTGATGTTCTGAAGCTTCCAGCCCTAAAAGCTCCGCCCATTAACTGTCTGACCATATGTGGGTAACTGCTAATTCCCTTTGTTTATGAATAGACAAATGCTGCTTTTTTAACGAATGAATACTTGCATAGCTGAAATAGCATTGCTAATAGATTTGAGGTCTATAAGAAAAGCTTTTCTGTGTATGTTTAAAGTTGCAATGTTTAAACTTTGTAAGGTTAAAAATAAACAAACATTAGTTAAGCACATAACAGATCAATGTTCACAATGATAAGCTTTTAACAATGATTTATAATTTGTGCTGTCAGATTGGCTTCATTTGACTTGCTTACGTAAGGTAACCTGCAATTTTATGTCTCAAACAGAGATGGCGACAGAGGCAAAAGTGCAGCTTTAATAAACTATTACAGTCTTGAGTATTATCCACATATTCAGACTGAACTGAGCCTCTTTTACCTTGTATCTCTTTTTGCAGCCAGGCACGGGGCACGCAAACGGTTTCTCATCACCACCATTCATGCACATAGAGCTGAGGATGGATTCAGAACTAATGGCACTTTCGGTGGTCCACGATTCATCGCTGTCCGACTCTTCATATTCTGCTTCTTCCTCATCATACTCGCTACCTGAGAGCAAGCAGCAACTAACAGGTTAGTCATTGATCACATAGCAAATGCTCACAACACACTTCCTACAGGACACTTGGGCATCATGTGGGATTAGAACCTACAACCCACTGGCTACCAGTCTGGATTTTATGGCACCATAAACAGAGAACAGAACTTCTCATTAACCACCAGCAATCACAGCAAAAATACAAAAGGGATTCTGCAAGTGCATGACTGTAGGAAAACACAGTCCTCTTTCTCACAGTCCTTATTTACCATTGCAATTCTGTACCCAGTCAGCATAGTTTTTTATGAGAAATTAGATCCTGAAGGCATAAGAAAGTCTAAGGGTTAATGCACAGTAATAGTATGATACCAGCCATTTCCAGAGTATTCTGTTTACGTTCCAAACCCACACAAATAAAATGCCAAAAACATCTAATTGTGGGAGAGCACATGTTGCTCTGAAGAAGGCTATGGGAAAGGGCAGCTGTGGTCCCAAAGAACAAAACAAATCTGTAACTCGCGATGTGATTGGTTGTTTGTCTATCACAACACAACATAAAACTAGCATGGCAGGTTTAATGAAAACAATGCTTATAAAAGCCGTTAAAGAAAGGGAATGCCTGTGTATGTCTACACCTGTATAGGCACATGCCCTAAAAAGGTGTCTCAAACCGCAGCAGCGTGTGTTTGGGAATACCTGTGGGGGTGCTGCTCCTGAATGAAGACGAGGGCGTGATGGGTGGAGTGACAGGTGGAGTGAGGTTCCCGTTATTGTGACGAGGGGGCGTGGCCACACTGTTGCGTGAAAGGCTGCCTGTCAATGAGAGTGATAGTTTTGGCTGAACCTTTTTCTTTAGAGATTCATGCTCCCGACGTGCTGCATCTGTCATGAACCTTTAGACAGAGAAAAGAACGTACAAATTACAACAGACACAAAACAAGGATAAGGCACTTAATGTAATCAAAACAACATCAACAATTAATATATGACTTTTTAAGTGTGACTACAATAAGCGCATTTTACAATGCTTTTATAGTACAGATTATTGAGATTTATAGTACATACAAAGGACAGTTTCTAGCCAATTAAATAATTCAGAGCCGTGCATAACTAAAAAAACATTCACCATAAATGTACAAGAATTTTGTGACTATTTAAGATTATTTCATTAATTTCCAGTTTTTTTAGCATTGGAACTCACAGTTTAAACATTCCCTAATATTGCCAGGGTTCCATGTAACAGACTGAAAAATACTTTGATGAGACACAGACCCACTGATGCAATGGAAATGGATTGGAACAGGAACACAGCTTGTAGCAACAAAATGAAGCACATTTGCACATTTATTTCCTGACTCAATGCATTCCAATTAATGTCCAATAAAAGCCAAGTTCTTTACCAATACATGTCATAGTTTGGTTTAATAGAGTTTAAGTTAATTAACGCATCCTCTGTTTCCTCAGTTACTAATTATGTTTTTCTTTCACTTCAATGGGTAACTCATTAGTTTCACCTGTGTCCTGCTTAGTTCCTTAGTAATCTCTGTAATTATACCTCAAGTTTAGTTCAGTTTCTTAACAGTTATTGTTATTTGGTATTGCTTGTGCTACGTTTGTTCCGTTTCATTCTTTGTGGATTTTTGAAAATAAGCAAAATAATGTTATAATGACCTTGTTATATTGTTTAATTGACACTGTGAAATGTCAGCCAATCACAAAAATAAAATATATTTCTATATATATAAATATTTATTTATGTAAAATTTAATTTGTAGGTTGACAAAGTTGAAAATCCACCCATTTTTTATGTTTATGTATGATTTATTATGGCTGTCACTTTCAAGTACTTGAGAATTGCTACTGTTTCCTGCTATACAAATGAAGTATTGTTGGCCATGGCAATAAAGCACACGCCAGAAAACTGACAGACAAGAGAAACTTTGTATTTGTTCTGATCACGTCAGTCAACTCACTATGGTCTATATCATGTCACAATACACCCTTCAGTCCAAGTGTTGCAATATAAAACTGTCTGTAAATGTATGTAATAAAACATAAATGTCTGTGCAGACTTATTAAAGCTGGTATGGAATTAACAGATTACCAGCAAAAGCCACATAAAGCAGACAGAGCAGGACCTGGATAAAAAAGGGTCTCCTCTTTATTATGTAAGACTTTTTACTACCACTCATCCTATTAAAGCTGTTTAATGCTGGAACTGCCTTCTGTATGTAGTATTACTACACAAACCACATTGAACAAAGTGAAGTGTATTACAGTGAGTGTATATGAAAACATGGGTGCTGGTTTGAAGCTCCATAAAATACCAAGATCCTTCAGAGGAAGTAGAGAAGACCTGACCCCACAAGAACATTAATTAGAAACTACATGATTTCTTAAAATATTAAACTAAACTCTTAATCATAATCTTTTTCTTTGGTGTTTTGTTTTTAACATAGTACAAAAGGCTGAATTAAAAAAAAAAAAATTACACAGCATGTAAATATGTATGTGTATAACAACATATCTAATTATTTTTCACCTGATTACCTGATCATTATAATAAATATAGTTATGACACTTGCTGTATAAAAATTACAGTTATAGTAGGTCTGAGGCTTTAAAGGCATGTGTTTGTTAGAGGAATATGGAAGTGTAGGGAGACTAAGAAGACTAAGGCCCACTGTACCTGTTAATGTAGCTGAGAGCGACGTATGTGGGCTGCTGAAGTTCCTGTTTCTCCAACATGCGAGGATCTGTATCTAAACAAAGCAGAGAGACAAATAATCACACTTACAGGAATAAAAACAAGCACAACATAAAAACAACCAAAACCAAGCTGGGTTTTAGGTTCTACTGTAGAATAAAAACATATTCTAATCACCATTACGTATAAAATATACATAAACGTTTGTGTGACAGCAATTTTGTTTACCTGTTTAAATATGACGCAGTTCAGTAAGTTTGTGTAAGTTTCAGTAAGCATAAGTTCAGTAGGTTTGTGTAAGTTTCAGTAAGCATAAGTTTAGTAGGTTTGTGTAAGTTTCAGTAAGCATAAGTTCAGTAGGTTTGTGTAAGTTTCAGTAATCATAAGTTCAGTAGGTTTGTGTATGTTTCAGTAAGCATAAGTTCAGTAGGTTTGTGTAAGTTTCAGTAAGCATAAGTTCAGTAGGTTTGTGTAAGTTTCAGTAAGCATAAGTTCAGTAGGGTTTGTGTAAGTTTCAGTAATCATAAGTTCAGTAGGTTTGTGTAAGTTTCAGTAACATAAGTTCAGTAGGTTTGTGTAAGTTTCAGTAAGCATAAGTTCAGTAAGTTTGTGTAAGTTTCAGTAAGCATAAGTTCAGTAAGTTTGTGTAAGTTTCAGTAAGCATAAGTTCAGTAGGTTTGTGGACGATCACGTGTCAATCCCACAGTGAAGCTATTACTCACTTTATTGTAAAACTCATTGACTTTCAAACTCAATACAAGATTCTGCCACACAACTCGCACACAATCACTTGCAGATGGCAATTAACTGCATTAATCAAATTTTTTTCATTAAACTCCACGTAAACGCCACTAAATCAGAACTTCTCTGTGTGTTTGGAAGAAAGACTGGGCTAGGGTATGTAAAGTGTATATCTAATAGCTGTTTGTTAAAACTTAAGTCAGCCATTTGGTTAGTGTCACTCCACACCACATTCAACGAGCTCTTTGCCATTTCTCCCAGATGTCTGGTGCCTCTTTGCTAGGCAGACATCATTTTCTGCTCTCCAGGGCCACCCAGATCACCCTCCAGCCAGCTTTAAAAGCCTTACACACCAATGCAAAAATGTATTTATAAGTCCAGACTTTAGTTGTCCATATTGAAACTTCCAACGTGTAAATATGTGTTGCTGGGGTTTTCTGTCAAAACTCACTGCGGTAATTGTTCTCACGAAGCGCTGCTGCACCCGATGTGGACTCGGCTGCCACCTTGTGGCTAGAGTATGAATATCTCACCTTTTTCGTACAAATTTTACTTGAAATGTTCAAGTACGTTACAGATTAAGTTGGTCGGCTCAATTACATGCTCTTGTTATTTTAACATCCATTCAGCTGGCCAATAACTAAAAAAATTCCGACACTGCACTGCCTCGTCTGTGCACTTTTTTCTTATGTCCCAGCACCTAAAATGTCCCAACTGTGGCCGGCTGTGGCCGCATACCAGCGGCCCTGCCAGGGTAATAGTTTTCAGATGCCGCTCTCTCGGGGCATTCTCCAACACCGTTAACACAAGCACTGCCAAAACACAATTTTATCTAATGAGCCTTCCCTGTGCACCCCCGAGTGACGCGTCCCAATGCTTCTTTTTATGCCTCTGCTGTGAGTAAACACATTTCTTTCTGCCCGTTTTAACCCTAAACATATTTGTCTACGCTCTCTAAAAGGCCAGCGTGGCATCACTATTTCACCTCGTAATTATGCAAGGCATGTAGACGCTGCCTGGTTGTCGCCATGGCAACACACACGCCTTATTAAAATTGGTGTTTAGATCACCATCTCGAAAACTGATTTTCTTTTGGAGTTAGGTAAGCGTCTATTCATTGTCTGAAGCTTTTAGTTCGGCCTGCCCCTCAGCAAAAGTGTTTCATTAGCATTGATTTACCTACTGTGAGAAAGACCCCACACCTATTTCCCAAACAAACACACACACATACAGCTTTAGGCACTGCACAGTTCCCGTGCCAAGAAAAAGGGGTTTTTGTATGAGTGCATATGACCCATGCAAAGCCTCAAAAAAGAAGAAGAAACAAGAAGAGCTGCACACAGTCACACACACATGGATCACTCCATGCACACAGTCCGTAAATCACATGCAAGTATCCTGAGGTCCTGCCCAGGTTCCATTAGGGCCTGAAGTCACAGAGGGGCCCCGGGGCTACTGCCTACCAGGCCTCTATTACAGAAGAGAGGTGGTCCACAAGTAAGCAAACAGGTGGTCTACCATGGTGGTCTCTGTCTTTCTCTCTCACACATACTAATTCACTATGCTTTAAGACACTTTACGGACTCAGAATGAAATCTTTTGAAGTTTCAATAGATAACAGAAAGGGTTGACAGGTATAGCAGGTGTAACTTACTGCTTTACCAGGCATATTAAAGATTGAAAAACAGTAGTAACAAATGAAATATTGGTCATTAAATATTGACTCATTAATCAGACTATGTCTGGCTATTTTGAGACTGCTAGCTTGGCTGACTAACAAAAGTATTAATTCTTCTTCTAAAATCTACTCATATATCAACAGATAATAAACCTTTTAGTTTTTAATGTTTTTAGTTTTAACTTTTTAGTTTTAAACGTTCCCATTTTTAAATATTATACATTAAAACATAAAAAAATCCATCCAAATGAACAACAAAAAAGGGTAGTGTGAATTTAGTGCATTGATTTGAGAAAGAATTCCCACACACACTATTTGCACTAACTCTTGGCTGTTTAGTGTGTAGTTGTGTTTTTGTAGTCAGCTTAGGTGAAGTCTTGCATTCCTCAGGCCAGCTGGAGATCTAGTCATTAATGTATTCCCCTCACATGCACCCTATCTTTTCCCCTCTATTTCTCCTCCCACCATCCTCTCGCGACTATCAGACACGACAAGATAAAAACAAACTCTACCTCCTTTTCTCAAAGCATTCTGGGAAACCATGCTGACAATATTGTAATATATTTTTGTGACAGGCAGAGCTAAGAAAAGACAGTATTCTCCAGTTTACCAGGACAGATGCTTATTTCCTTTAAATAATTATGGTAAGGCATCATTGTTGATAGATTACATCAATGGAAACAAAACCACACTGTGTAGTTGCTGCGTGACATCTTCTTGAATTATGCATTATTCTAAGATACAATATAGCAATATTTTTAGCTGTCCTTTGATGCATGAAATCAGAGTGGGTGGTCATATACCTGTGAAGATTACAACGCACACACGCAAAACACACAGACATACAAGTTTTAAATCAGCAGCAACCCCCGCCATGGTTAATCCAGGTAATATTGGCTCTTCCTGTCATTAGCTGCCCTGCGCTTAGTTTAGATGGAGCACAGTGGGGCGGGAGGGGGAACAGGGGGTGTTGGTTTGAGGTAATTAGGTCCACCAGGTGCAGTTTTGGGGGCACCAGTCACTGCTACTCAAATTTATTATTTCCGTTGAGATTTTTTTCCAGTCCATTCCAGGAGCCCTCAGCATGCGGCCTGCGCAGTTAAGCTCAGAGTCACACATTGTTCAGAGGTCTGGACATCACCCCCGCAGAGCTGACATCTTGAAAGCAGAAGACGTCTGTCCAACACACTGAAGCTAAAGCCCTTAAAAGCTAGCGGTTTCACAAAAGATGACACTTTTTTAATATAACACTACGCTGATACCTTTGAACTAAAGATCAAGTCAAAAAAGCACTTGTGAGTGTACAGCATAAACTTTATATTTTATGATAGTCTCTGATCACCTGGAGGATTTAAGATATTTAAACAATGTAGTCTCAACCTAAAAAATTCTAAGCACTGTTGCTTATTCAGCTCTGTAAATCATCTCAATGGCGTATTAACACATTTAATGTGAAACCCTTCGAGGCTGAAGACTGCCAGTTTTAAATGTACATTTTTAAGAGCTGGAAATTGGTTGAGAATCACATTAATTGTCACATCCAGCAAGTGTCACGTAGGGATCTTTTCAACGGAAAACTCAAAAAACTCTTTTTCATGTGACTGTAAAGAACCTACACATAGGAGTACAAAGAGTGAAGAATTCAGACACACCCCTGCTTCTTTTCCCCATATTGACTCTATTACCTTTCTGTACCGTAACAAACAAACCTCAGAAGATTGCTGTAACCATAAACTAGAATTTACTTGAACACAGAAGAAAATTCAAAGGTGATAAAATATTACAACCTTAAAACTTCACAAGCTCATTTGCTGTATTCAATGAGGCTTATCAGCAACATTTCTGTGCCCCACCTTGCAGATCTTTAAGCGGTTCTCGTGGTGTGGCATCGCCCCCTTTTGGTCACCCGCCCCAAAAGCACCTGTCAACAAACCCACCTCACCCCCAGAATGCAAGCCTTGTTTAACCGGCTGCTAATTAAAGTAGAGATTGTTTTTAACACCAGGTCCCCAGATGAGGAGGAAGAGAGGCCAAAATCCACCATCTCACTTTGTAATTAGGCTACCTCCAAGCAATTGTGGGAGCATGCCAGATTTCACACCTCAACAGGAACAGCACTGCGGGGGACACTAATTGCCTCATTACTGGTCAATAAGTCACTTTATCCATGCTCTGTTTTAGCTAACACCCTGGACACATGTGAGACACATAATCAGTATTCAAACAAGCTCAGCTCAGGTCAGCTGCCTGGAGTTGATCAACATCCATCGCATTCCACTTGAGACAAAATACAAGGTGAAGGGGCACTGCATATATGTTGAGTCATTTAATTTGTATGTAAACATGATAGCCCTGAGGCCAATTTAACCCACTAAATCTTGCAGCGAAAGTAAACTGAACAAAGATAGGCAGACAAAGGCTATCTGTTTTCAGGTGGACAGGTTAAGACTGCTGAGTGCAGTCTAAAAAAATGTTTTTAGTAGGTCAGTTTATTTAGTTATAAAAATGTGTTCTTATGTGTTGCCAATTTGGCTAGACTTCCATTTTGTGTCTCATGCTAAAATATGCCTGTCCTAAAACTCAGTTATCTGTACAAAGAGGTTTTTAAAAATATATTAATTGAGCCACAAACAAATGCAAACACAAGTACAAGCATGCTAATAAAATGCATCATTACCATGCTACAATAACAAACTATAGTCACATCATCACAATCAGTGAACTAAACATCTAGTTCCACTTTAGATCAGAACAACAGGTCTGTCAATAATTGTTGGGCCTTGAATTTATATGATTACATACTGTTTAAATATGAATATTAGGTGCACAGTCTCACCGTATATCATAGACTGGGTTAACTGCTTACCATCAGTGTAGAAGTTTAGTATGCAAAATTTTCGCTTACTGCATCTGACTTTTAGAAGATATTTACATATGCAGTTTAGTATGCAAAATGGTCGCCTCCTGTTTCGTCTGTATGATATATATGACCTGACATACCTGTATGTAGTGTCTTATTTGAAAACAAGGCTTTAGGGCCTGTATTCGACACTTTGAGCAGTCAACTACAGGGAGGCCTATGTCACATCAAAGGAAAAAGTACTTGAAACATTCAGCTATAAAAGTGCAGGTCACGTAATTCTAACGTATTAACTCTGAAACTCGTAGGTAACACGTGCTATCCTTACAGAGGTTATGCATACACACTGTCTGCAAAACTGGTTAACTGCAGAAATGTGTTCAAAATGTGTATTGATGGCACTTAAAACGGTTGACTGGACGATTTCCACCAACTATTTAGACAGTTATTCACTGATCTAACTCTCATAAGCCAGCTGAGCTAACCAGGAATGTCAGTCAGCAAGGAAAGGGGGTGCTTAGTCTTTAGAAGCTGGGTTTCTTCTTACAAATCTCCATGCAGGGTCTTGCCAGAGTCTGTTGAACAGGTAGCCGAGGTGTTAAATTACGCCAGCAGAGACTCTGCCCTTTTGACTGAGATATCCATCAGCACTACAGATACTAGGCCACCATAATGAAACAGATATCATAACTTCCTACTGAGAGGAGCTTGATTATGACAAACAAGTATGTAATAGCCTTTTGATGTGCTCCTATTTCAGCTGTGATTTTCTGCTCAAGGCAAATCAGCTTCTATGTCATGCAATACTTAGCTACATTTCTTAAACTTCACTATGAGGCCCTTGATCATGTTTTTTACTTTCTCTTTAACACTGTGTATCTAACGGGGCAGAAACTAGCACACACTGCATTTTGTGCAAAACCTTAATACCACTATAAGTATCAGAGAAACTTTTACAAACACACACCCATAAAGTTAATCCTAACAAATAGCAACACAGAAAAGCAACAAAAAGCCTTAATCTAATACATCTGTTATAATGAAAGGCTTCTAAAGACTGAGCTTACTGACCACAGCATGACCCCGGCTTTAAAAATACAATAAATCATCCAGATAGGCTGTGGAGCAATTCATTGTCATATACATGCATTTGTAAATATTGAACAACTACAAAGTGGGGGAATACATGTATTTATTTGATCGCCCGAGCTGCAGTCCAAATCTAACAGCATGAATAAAAGCACGCCAGTGTGGGAGATGAGAACTCAGCAACAATACAGTATCTGCCTGCCATTTCATGCATTGAGAAACCGATATGCAATGGCTGCTTTATGATCTATTACAGGACACAATGGCAGGGTTTAATGGTTAAACCTGCTGTATTCACCTGAAAAAGATCAGTGATACTGTAAACTCTGTAACAAAAGACAACTAATATCATGAAAGTATAGCCATGTAGTGTCATGTTTCATAACAGATACTTTAATGTGTTATTAATAGATATTAAAAATAACACTCAGCAGTGCATGGTTTTTGAATCACCTTTCACCTGATGCTGATATATAACTGCTCTGAATTTTGTGTTCATATGTTTTTATCCTAGCAATGCATTTGTATATGTATTGCATAGTTATAACAATGATCATGGACATGCGTCTCTGTGTATCCGTTACATTTATCTACCTCATTCTATCTCTAACGCGCATTAGGTCGCTACCAGGTGATTAACTTCTTGGGAAGTTTCAGCCGCTTTTACAATGCATTTAGTGTTAGTGGTCTGCGTAAGGTGTACACACGTCTCCATGAGCGCAGCCCCAGCAAATCTGTCTACGGGCCTTGCGTAGAAAACAACAATCACACAGGCACATATCGCAATAACTGCGTTTGCGCGTCAGATCGTGCACTGCTTCAAAGGGGCGAAACAAACTCGTTCGCACCTTGTGCAGTCGACACGTCAAAGTGTCGGGAAATCGAGCAAAAGGCTGCGATCAATCCCATCGCTTTACCACACCTAGCAACAGCGCCGCGGCAACGCAGGAAGTGAGTGCGATCACGGCGCCCGGCCATTGCTGCGCGAGCTGCGGCGGCACGGACTGCGTTTCCGCGCGCTCACTTACCGATGTGATTATCCTCGATGTGCACGATGAGCTCGGCCAGCGACTCGAATTGCAGTCCGCAGCCCCCGAACTGGCAAATGTTGGAGAAAAAGGAGGCGGCGGCGATGCCTGTCATGGTCTTTGCTACATTGAAGAGCAGACGCACGGGGCAAGCGGAAAGGAGGTTGCACGCACGCAAGCACGCATGCACCGTCACCAGGCAGACAGCGGCAGCAGCAGCTGGACTGAGGGCGAGAGAGAAAGGAGGGTCCGCGGGCACACACGTCATACCTGTTGATATAAGATTGCCTACTGTACTGTACACTAGTTCTGTACACGAGCTGTCATGGGGTATAAGAATTCTTGAAACTGTTTCTGTTCTTCCTGTGTAATGCATTTATCCTGCCATTGAGATTCAAACATGGTCTTGAGGTGTATGTGCTGTCATGTGAGTTATGATTTGTAAACAAAAGAGCTGGAGAAAGAGGGACGGGAGTCAATTGTACTGTAGAATATTTAGTGTGATAATGTCAGCAGTTTAACAACAGCGATTCTGTCATTATTAGTCTTACAAAATTCCAAATTGTACACATAAATCCAAGCTTAAGTTGACTGGTGACCTAAAAAGTGGTTCACGTGGTAACATCCAAATTAACTGGTTTATTTAAGTCAAATATTTAATAAACAGATAGTTCTCATCATTGAAGAATCGCATTTGTGACTGTAATTTTCTCATTTATACACGTGTTTATATAATGCGACCTGCAGTTGTTTCCTGTGTAACACATGTTTATTCTGATTTAAATACATGTGTCTGTTACATGCGACTTTAAATAGCTGTTTCTAGAAAATAAAAGGCAGGTGCAGTCAATGTCCACATGGTGGCAGTATGGCATTAAAAACAACACTACCGTATCACAGCATTGGGAACCCATATTCCATGCTCATTTATTACAAGGCGTCAGACAACCTTCAGATGAAAGTGCTGTGGCGGTACTGTGTGGAACTTGTGTACTTGTACTGTGTGGTATCAGTAATACTATGATGCTTTGATGCTTATACAAACACACACACATATGGCACTGAATCATTACCATATTCTTATATAATGATATTTATAGGTTAACAATAATCATAGTAAAAGTAACATGTAATTGTAATTTAAATTGTAATTACAAAGTCATTGTAATTATAAAACAAACACATATAGCATATAGGACATGTTAACAAGGGTGGTAGTAAAACACTTAGTCTTCACTACTGCTAAAACTACTATATATATAAGATATATAATGTTACATAAAGTTATAAAGATTATTAGTAATAAAGTTCTATGACGTTGAAATATAAATAACATACATTTTAATATTGTACTTGATATGAAATACTATTGTCTATCATAAAACTCATATTTTCTTTTTCATACTTTTTTGTTCCTAACATTTTAATATGCTCTGCAGACAACACTGTTAGTTTGCATGATCAAGCGTAACCATAACAAACTGCATAACTGTAGTATGTTAAAAAACATCACATTCTATACAGTAAGCGACATATAAATTAACTTGTGGAGGCACAAAGGCCTTAAATGGCTGTGTGGTCATATAAATGACTTGATCACTATAGCATTTCTCTTTCAGTGGTGAGGACCACATTATTGCTGTTTTCTTTCCTTTTACTCGCATTCACATCCATGTGCTTCATCTCTCTCTCTTGCTCTCTCGCCTCCACTGTTTTTCCATGATTTCCTGTTCACGTTTGTTGGCAGAAAGTTGCTGGTGCTGGTGGTGTGCCCGGTACTGTGTAATGGAGACGTTGTTGGGCTGGGCCCCATTTACTCACCACAGCAGAGCAGCACGGGCAGCTGTGCGCCCTGATCGGCCTGCTTTTTCCACCACTTTTGGAGTACGCTGCGAGACATATCTGAGAAAGCATTACATCATTGACTTGCTGTTTTGAGGCTTTCCAGACCTTATGGTCTTCAGTCTTGCCTTCAGTTCTGTTATCCATCAAATTTTATTGGATGATCAGCCATCAACTTGACTTTACGAACGTTGATGAGATTCAGATACTTTTGCTAAGTTCCCTGTTCCAACGGACGTGGAAGTTTTTGTTATGAAAAATTGGCATTGCAATAACTCAGAAACAAGCAAAGACATGGTATGATTGGTTGATTATAAGGAGATTTATTCTCTGCCTGTGGCGTCAACTGGAAGTAGTAGAGTTGCCAATAGGTGGAATAAATACAAGTGCAGTCACATGGTCTAATAAAACCTCTGAGTTACAGCTGTTTGCTTCAAACAGCATATCATCCAATATATCTGTAAAGACTTACGCCAAAAGAAGCAGTTCTGTAAAGACTGACAGAGACAAAGATTTTGGATTTTAATTCTTTGTCTTTTCCAAAGTACACAAATTGTAATCTGAAGTCCTAATGCTACCAAAAAAGCCTGGACCTCTTTCGGAACTTTGTAACATTCAGACAAACTGGCTTTCATTACAAATACTGGCTTTCTTTTTCTGGATCCACTGCAGTCATACTGTACGCTGCTCAGATATGATGTCAGTTAGTTTGTTAGCTTTATTAATATGTAATGGCTTTGTCCTTTTATTTCAAACAATTACATAATGACAACATGTTGTTGGTAACAGAATTGTGCTATGCAATATTTTAACACAATTCAGCTTTTATTCTGTCTTGATTATTTAGTAAATGTTTAAAAATATAACATTTCAGATGGCTTAAGAGTCTACAACTGAAGTTCTACAGTGCTCACAGACACTCAAAGGTCTAAGTAGCGCAGTTTATTTTTTTGACATCACTTCCTCTGATATTAGGACATCTTTCCATATGTTGAGTTTCATTTTAAATGTTTTTGCCTGTGGTAGACCACCTATTCGAGTAAAAACAATGAACTTTGTTGGGGAGAAGGCATGTGTTATTATACAAAGCATACTTCATACTTCAACATTTCCATTCCTAAAGGCACTTCAAGACATGGCGATGACTCAACAGAGTGAAACTGGAACATTCCGTTGAGAAGATCAAACAGACAGCCAATCTGCTTCCTTATATATTCAATGGTCATAACATTATGCTCTTCGAACCGTGGGCGATGTGGTTTAAACAAGTTAAATAATTAAAAAAAAACTACAAATGTTTTTTTTCTTTAAGATGTACACATTATGACTTTTCGCTGCATTAGAATAATCCATTATGAATTATGACATAATACTGTATTATTACTGGCTAGAACTGCCAGTTCTGACTTTTCTGATACATCTGGTTACATGTCATGGTCAGCCACACAAACACTCTGCTCTGCTGCATCTCAATGGGTTTGTTTTGACTCACGAAATTTTGAACAAACTCCTTTTGTTCTGTAAATACAAACAGAATAATAATTTGTGCTGTAACTAATTCTTTTCACCTGTTAAACAAGGCCTCCATTATGCCTCAACTTTTGATGCATACATTTTCTGCTTTTTAGCTGAAAGTCTGTTTTTGATCAGTGTTGTGACTTTCTAGCTGAATTCAGCATTGATTATATTGATCATAGCAGGTTATTGGATTAATGAATATCCATAGGCAAGACTACTTAAGTGTATGAACAATGGTTTAGGAGGAAAGACAATAAACATCTAGGTCTATGTATATAAAACTAATATTCTTTGTTTGACACTTATGTGAAAGTACCCTTTCCATCGTGATTTATTACAAATTGATTTTAATTGTGATTTTTTTTGGTGATTTTAATTGTGATTTTGTCTAGTTTGTATGGTATTCTTTATTATTTTATGTAGATCTATGTGTGTGTGTGTGTGTTCTCTCTGGATCGCCGGTGCTCGTGTAACTACAACAAATATTCTCCCTTTAGGTTGAGGGGAACTGTTCCAATTTTCTGAATGCAATTAAACTGTTCTGGGACATGCTCCACCATCCAAGGTCAACATCAGTCACCGGCCTGATTAAACACATGATCTCTCAGTTGTGTTTGTTGACAATGAACCTCATCCTTGCATGAGGTTTTCTGATATCTTCTGTCTCATGTGAATCGACTCTCTGATGTCAAATTGCAATCAGGTTTCAGCTGATTTAGTCACATTCTCAAATTGCTATTCTAGAGATTGTGCTGCTATGGTCCAAATTTGTTATTGTTCAGGTAAATTACATGTAATCAACCATAAATGTCTAATGTAACCTATATACAATGTGTACTGTATACACATTATTTTCACACACACAAAATTAACTAGCTATTTGAAAAATCTTGTGAAAAAAAAGCCCACCAACTGATCTTTTAAAGAACATTTTTGTCCCAATAGGACATGACATTAGAATGACACCTTTGTGTCTTCCTGATCTGAAGCCAAGATGTTTAGAGACAGACGAGCCTGCCATGCATTACAGATAAAATCCTTTAAAGTGTGGGGTCAGTGACCCAGCACTGACTGTGCACTTATGCCACTTACAGCACTGCTCTCCCACAGGATGATGGCTGGATGGCTGGGAGAAATATATAGACCATAAAGGAACAAAGACTGTCATAAAGCTTTGATTAAGACCCAGGTTAAAAGACGCAGGCAAGAAAAGTGGCTGAGTTATAGTGGCAGTGGAGGCTGGTGTTATTGTTCCCATGACAGAGCTCTTAGCACGAGTGGCTCATTGTAAACAGCCCCTTACTGAGAAGCAGACAGCCATTAATCGCTGAAGCCATCCCAGACTCCTCCACTGCACCCTGAGCCTCAGAAATCACATTGCCGCCACCAGAACAATCACTGAAGCTTAAAAGGTTGTGACTCTGTCTACACATAGCTGCATGTAAGTCTTTATATTCTCACACTATTACAGGTGATGCATCAGCTTAACAGCTATGATGACCCTTATGACCATTTTATATGATGTGATATATGATATTTCCCTGTCTCTTACAGGGAAAATTAAACACACCCATAAAATTACGGAACACAAGATTAATAGTTCTAGAAGAGTTTTAATAGCTCTATCACTGTATTTTTAGAACGTTATACACAGAGGATTTGGGTTCATTGTAGTAAAAATGGTTCTAATAGCTATGCTGACTGTGGTAACTATATTCATTAGTTTCATATTTTATTTGTATAGTTTTTCACTTCCTCTAACGCTTAAAAAAAGTATTTAAAAAGGCTTTTTTAAATATATCATTGAGCTATATGAAATACATTTTATATTTTAACAATGTACAATGCATTCTACATTGGCTGTATACAAGACTGCAAACATTCTACATTCTTTAATAGTATATGAGTGTTGTAACACCACCAAACAAATGGCTCACCTCCCACACCTGCTCTCAGGTGTGTTTAATACATCAAGAGGTACTAAAAAAACACAGGTATTGATTGGTTTGTCCTCCAATGCCACCTGCATCACATTACATCTGCCTGGCAATTATCTGTGACCAAAGGGGTCTGAGCTTTGATTCTGTAACACCATCTTCTAAATTCAACACTTGCAAGGCAGACATAATCCAGCCAATAATTTATTTACCTCGGACACTTTAGTGCACACAGAGGCACTGGCAAGCTATACACAATTAACAGACCTGGAAATGAGAAATGAGCTGAGATGTCTTACGTACCTTCTCTCTTGTCAATAAACAGTTCAAGAGATAAAATAATGGTTAAATAAAATCAAATAATTTTGAAACCCTCAGTATTACCATTCAAAGACAAGTGAAAAACAAACAATGTTTATGCAATAGTTTATGAATATTTAGGTAATTGACAAAAATAGCTCAAGTTTCAGGACTTTTTTAAGTTGGCTATTCATGAGTCATCTGTTAAACATTATACAGTATATTATATATTAGTCACTTATTAAAGTTAATTATGATATCATAATTCATAATAACCTACCTAAAATATTTATTTATTTGCCTAATTGTCAGTTTAATAACTGATAAAAACCGTCCCAAATGTAATCACACTTAACACTTGTTGCATAATGGCATATACAGGGATATTTAGAACAGTTTACAAATACTCTTACTGCGGTGATCAACAATAACAACTTGAAGCCACACAGATGTTGGTGTTACCGTCCTGCCGCCACACCCACTGGCTCTGGCCCCGCCCCATTCGCTCCGCCTCCACGAGGGACCGCAATGATTTAGAAGTTCAGGAATCCCACGTGACGTCACCAAAGGGTGATGTAATGGTTCTCTAAATAGATCGTATTGTAATCTTTCCTCAGTCCAACGTGGTTTCTTCAGAAAGTGTGCTGCATCTTCTCCAGACTTCTGCGGTGAGTTGTTCGAGTTGTTTTTCATACCGATACATCGATTCCTTTGCATTAACATGCAGTTGCTGTTCGTGAACTCAGTCGGTGCCACTGAAATCTCTTTAGTCTGAAGTAGTGACAAGTTGATTTGAGATGCACATCAACAGATTTTAAGTAGTTGTTTAACCAGAATGTGTCTACATAGGTCTGTTTAAGTCGTTTCCTTGTCATTCAGTAAGCGTATTTTAATCGTGAGTTACTACCATGACATATTCAGCGGTTGTTTACATCTAACAGGTTTCGCATTTTATTTTACTTAAAACGTAAATTACGCTTTAGGTTCCGTATCGGAAAAAACAGCTGACTTAGTGATTCTTAAGTTCTGTATGCGTTCGAATAACTGTTGCAGAACTTTACGCAGAGTGAGTTGTTAGTTTGCGCACACAAAGCTGTCAAACACGATCGCTCTGTTTCCGCCGCAGAGTTTTTACTTTGCTTGTTCGTGCATGTGCATGTGTAAGACAGTGTTGTGTCCCGCTCGCACTGTGACAGAACTGTTGTGCATTGTTTCTAAGACGCGGTACGCGAGAATCCGTTGTTAGCGTTGAACCTGTTTTGCTCTATTTATTAACGTGCATCAACAGATGAACTTCGCTGTCTCTGAATAACTGCAGCTCTATCTATTGTCCCGTCCCGAAGAGAGAACAAGAGCGAACGCAACATCCACAGGAGTCCTACTCCACCTGTAAAAAATGTAAATATTTGAGCTACAGTATGAAAGCGAAAATAAGCACTGCATTTGCATTGAATAACATCTTTGTAGTTTGTCAAATCGTAACAACATTGCGCTGTATCAAAGCATTACGTCATAATGCAGGCCAGTTACAATGTTTGATTAACCGTCGAGATATTGAGGGTTTCATCGGTTTGTGCTGACGAGGCAAACTGACCTATAAAAGCCTATAGGCGTAAAAGCTTTAAATCCCCTGATACTAAGTTTAAAAATTTCGTGTGTTTTTATTAGTTTGGGTTTCATTTTAGCGTACAATACCTATACATATTTGTTTGCATTTAGGTTCAAGAAACAATAATTATTAATAATTCATAACTAAGGGCAGCAAACTACCCTGTAAAACACATTTTTAGGCAATCATGACAACTTTATTAAGTATTATGTTTCCTTAAAGTAAAAAATCTGTTTTATTAAGACTAAATCCACCCGACTACGTTCACTAAAGCACTTTATTACATTGGGATCAACTATAGTTTAAACTTAATTTGTAGTTTATTTACATTTTTAGTACTTTATTGTACATTTAATGTTGTTACCTGTGAAATATACAACAATACTGTAAACTATAGTTGCTTTGACAAGTTGGTGTAACTGTTTTTCAAATTTATCTTTCAAATTTTCAAAATATATGTTATTACTAACAAAAAGCTAAAACATAAAAACTCAAACTATGTTTTAAAAAATCCTTTGGCAGGAGAATTGTACAAAACATGTTTTGTCAGTACACTTTTCTATGGCTCAGTGTGCAGTTGTGTAACAACCCTCAGCATGTTCAGCGTATATAATATAATTATCTTATATAATAATATATAATATATATAATTGTTTACATTTAATATCCTATACAAATGACAAGAGCTGTAATTTTGTTAGCACATTTGTTTTTACTGAAAAATCACGTTTCAATTCAATGTTAATATTTGAAAAGTTTGTACCCCCGATATATTAGACAGCCTGAACTTCTCTGGCGCTCTGTAAGTTTATGTTTGAGAAAATGTGATGACTGACAGTGATTGAAGGTTGTTTTTGTGGGGCCCCTTTGTCTGTTCATTATCAGAGGTTTATGCCATCTTTTGCATTGTCTGTGTATTTCTTAATCCTTGCCCCTAGCGCTATGCTGATCCTACCTTGAACCTCTGCTGCTGAAGGCCTATGGAGGATGGGGGAAGTTAGATTTGAATTGTAGCTCAAGTTTGTGCTTGCTGTAACCTTCGCCACTCTCCTTCCCTCCACATGTACACTATACTGTTTGAATTCAGATCTGTACAACAGGAAAAAGTTCCTCATTGGTTCCTTGTGAAACTGTACTCTGGTCCATAACCCTCCCATGGTGCCACATCGGGCCATTTTGTATGTGAAGTGTAATGAAATTTCCTTGTGCTAAATGAAAACACCAGTGAAATAACGGCAACGCTGTGTATGACCACCGTTAAGCAAGTATCACACACCTGGTCTTGTCTCACATGGGGATATTCAACAGTTTAAGGGACTAAAAGATTTGCTGGTGGTTGCTCGAGGGTGGAAATGATATGGTATTGTTTTTGTCATAAAAATGAATAACGTGCACTCGTATGTTGAAGACGTATGTTTAAATGAACAGATGTGATGACAGTTTTGTAGTCACAGTTACATGCTGGTGTTCTGACGGGAGTATATTGTATGTAGTGTGAGAGGAGGAATATAGCTGGAGGGGTCTGATTGGGTTGCACTGTTGGTTTTGCTCTTGGAATTAGGCCAGGCCACTGTCAAAAAACAGCATATCTCTGGTGTTATAACATCAGACCACACAGAGACCTTATATACCTTTAAATATAACTTTAAGTCTTGACTGGTATAAAGGAAAGTTTAAAGCTAAAGGTGCATTACCATAAGGAAACATGCTCCTGACTGTAAGAGTGAATAATATGCTTGATTACACCAGTGAGCATTGTTGCATTTAACACATTTAAGCCCCATCACATTCAGTGGCCAATCACATTTAGTGAACAATCTAATTCAATGACCCATCACATTCAGATGTCAATCACATTCAGATGTCAATCACATTTAATGATAAATCAGTCAGAAAATCGACGAAAGAAATAGGAAATGCAGTTGGTGCGCATAAAATGCAATTAGTAAATTGTCTTGAAACAAAGAGAAGAGCAATGTGTGAGTGACAGAGAGAGAGAGAGAGAAAAGCAGAAAACGAGAACATTTGTGACTTGTCATTTAGCAGACCTCTTCTTGATGTCAGTTCTCTCATAAAACCACCCTGTCCAGACCATATAATCCCCATGGGCTGTGTCTCAGAGGCCGTCTAGAGGGGCTGTGCCCCAAGGCCGGACTGTAAGGAAAAGATGTCTGGTTAACATAACGACAAATTTGCATGTTTTGACTGCATGGGAGGAAACAGTTGGCTAGACCAATCGGACAGGAAAAAAATTCACATGCAAATTGCCCATGAAAGCGTTCACACTGTGGGGCTCATGTATACTCAGAGAGGGCTAAACTGAACCATTTGAAGCTTCAAGTTTTTCTTACATGTTTATTTTCCACGCATTTGGAACGTGTTTGCTAGCTGTCTAAGCAGTGTCAACAGTGTGTTTTGCTGCTGTATATGAAGGGGACTTGACTCTGGCTTTTATGGTTCATTACAGCTGTGTCTCATTAGGTTGGTGTAGATCATAATACTGTTACTCTTTCACACAAAATTTGCACAAGGGTGCTGTAAAATGCCCAAAACAGGTGTTAGAAACATTGGTAAAGTTTATGATTGTCCATGATGCACAACAGTTTAATACTACTGAGCAATACAATGTTTTCACTGTTACGATAAAACAACCATAAGCATTTGTGTCGATCTTATGAGGCCCGGACAAAAGCTGTGCCAGCAAAGAAAAGTAGAAATTTCAGCAGATTTATGCAGAGCCAGAATGAATTCGCTCATAAAGTTTTATACACAAATCTTATTCCTTGTGTGGTTATTTATAAAATGTTTTGCTAATTTGTTATTGCTTACGGCTAGAAGTGTGTAGTGCTCTTGGTTCTGTTTAACTTATTTAACCATTTTAAATCTGTTTGTCAGGATTACACAACCAAAAAGCACAGAAAATGCATAAAAAGTTTGCTATTTAAGAGTTATGTTGTCATGTCAAGGTCTAATCAGAGATCTATAGTATACATAGATCATAGATCTGAGGCTTTAGGTCATCACTTGGGAAAACAGAAGTAGCTGTTGATGCTAAAACATGATTGCTAACTGATATATTCTACAGCATTAAGCTCTGATCTCCATGACAACAATAGAATATGGCTTATTGTGGGCCTACATAAGAAAACTGATTGCTAACTTTACCTCATGAGCACCAGTGGATCTGCCCGATTACACTCCATGTGCACAAAACTCAATGGCTGGCATTCCATTCCATTTTCAGTCTGTCATCTATGGCATTTAGCAGCATCACAGAATATTTGTCATGATGGAAAAATGTAATCACCATTTGTAAAATGAAAACTAGAAATATCTGAAAGTTTGCAGATTGTGATAAAACATTTTTACCCTTTATTGACCTTGTCATAATTGGTTACACTAATTTGTCACAATTTGCTGTTTTTATTATCACCCTATAGAAGTGAGGCAACTATATGTAACACTGTTACCTTAATTACCTTAATTACTACTGTAACAGTATGTTTTTATAGCTTAATATAAGTAATCTATATGTAGGTTTATAAAAATCATAAACACTGTGGCCCTGCAGTGCTATTAAAACATTATTTATTGCTGCTGAGGTATTAAAGGACAGGACTTTGACACAGTTTAGGTGTCAAAAGAGTTGATTTTATTAATGAATGGCAGTTCATTAATATATTGACCTCGGTGTTGTGTGTCTGGGTTAGCCACAGACCTGCGTGCTCAACGCAACACAGAAAGTATAGTTTACACCTATCCCTGTGGTCAGTGACATCTCTATGGCAACGAAGAAGCAGGATGATATTTTATGGTCAGTTCTAGGTACTCAAGCCTCTCTTCTTAAGTTTAGACTGTGATACCAACAATGGAATTTCTGTTGTTCCTTTAGCCTTGTGATGATCCAATGACACGACTTTCTTTTGTCTGCAGAACACAAAAGTTGATTTTAATTAAAGTCAGTTCTAAAAAAAATTCTTTTAGATAAAACTAAGATTTATCAGGTTGAAATGGCCTCTCCCCATGTAACTAAAGGAATAGTTACAGCAGCCTGACCAATTCTTAGATGCTGGAAAAATACCCTAACCCCAACCTCCAGAATATAGATAAATTTAATTATTGCGAGTGCTCTGTGTGAAAAAATGTTAGCAAAACTGAAAATGGAAAATTATACACATATAAACATTTGGGTGAACTTTTTAAAGATCACTTAAAAAAAAGAATTATGTAAGATCCATGCTTGTGCGGTCCTTCAGCTTATTCATCTTGTATTTTGTCCCTGTGATCCTCCATGAGCCTTTTCTGTATTGTGCTTGTCATGTTAACTTTGTTTGTATTGTGCTTATGCCAGGATATTCTTAAGAAATCCCTCTTTTATGTTCCACTGAAGAAAGAAAGTCAGGTTTGGAATAACATCTGCTGGGTAAAAGACAACAGGAGTTTCCTTTTGGGGTGAACTATTCCATTAACCTTCACAGCTCTTAATGCCTCTCCCGGCGCATAAGACACAGAATCCGCACAGAGAATCTCTGGGTAACGCAGAGTGGGCTATCACTGGCACACAATACATTGATGATAATGTGAGCGTTGTTTTATGTTTCTGTGTCCTGGAGGTGAACCTGATGAAAATTTCTCCCCTCTGCTTTGTTTTCAGGTGTATGAGGAGTCACTGACAGTAATGAACTCAGAGCAGGAAAGGCCCTTCGTGTGCAGCGCCCCGGGCTGCTCTCAGGTGAGTCTGATTAGATGATGGCAAAGACGAATAGACCAGTAACATGAGAAAGCTCATTCTCAATGTGAAACTGTGGCACAGACCACAACAGTGAAATGGTATCTTGTTGAGCCAGATGTCAGCCACTGGGACTTTACGTTGTGTGAGAAGGTATCCTTGTAAGTATAATAAATCTCTCTCAATGCATATTTTTTGAGGCCTCAGTATTACAGTGATTTAGCTAGAACCTAAGTTTACACTTTTGTGTCAACTCAGCACTGTACTAAAGCTGCTTATTTTTACAAACAAAATAAGTCATTGAAATTTAGTAATTGAACATTTTATTTACATTTATTAAAATGACCACATGCTCCATAATCCCAACAATATGCACAATTATTATTATAATGTAGGCAGAATAGAAAATGTTTTCTTTTGTTTAAAGATTTCTTAAATTTTGATACTTCATGGCTCAGCTGTAAATAATTTAAAAACAAATGCAAAACCAAAGTGTATTATTTTATTTATTCAGATGAATATTCCTAGTAGGCTAGATAATGGATTTATTTATTCGGCCTTTGTAGCTTTTTTTAGATAGGACAATGGTGTAAGTCGAGTTCGAGAATTGTGTTTAAATCTCTCTTTAAAACACTTTTTACACATCCTCATAATGAAGAAACCTGAACTAAATGTGGCGTAGGTCATTTTTATGCATTTTTTGCAACTTGCATAGTTACGTTTATGGTTTTTGAGGATGATATGAAGCAACATGGCTGTTGGCAATGTAAATAGTTGCTGCTACTAAGTGACAGTTTTTGATGTCAACAAACAAAAGATATGAAAGCGTTTTCTTCCTTTAAAAAGTTATTTATTTTGATACTAATCTAATTATGCATAATTATGTGTTTAGTTTCATTGTATTATTTGCAGTACAGCTGTCAATTAACCTATCAAACCTGCCATTTTTGGGGTGCAACCCACCAGTTTTGATTCACTGTATTTTAGATGAGGAAGGCTGACCCAACACGCTGGTGCTTGGTGGCCCATTTAAAGATAGAATATTTCTGTGTTTAAACATCAGTGGATAATGTAATTATGAAAGTTTTTGCAATCATAAGGGTGTTGGTGTAATTTGTCCAGACAGTATATGCCTTAGGTTTAGTCTTATACAGAGTGGTAAGTGTACCATTGCTGGTTGTACAGAGATTATCTAAGGAGACTGATTGTGTTTTTAACCCAAACCAGTGAGTGTTTTAAGAATGCAGAATGCCAAAGAAACAAGTCAATTCACTTTAAAACTCTTGTTTAATATGATTAAATTGCAATGTTTATTTCCATGTTCTCCAGAGATTTCCTACAGAGGACCATCTAATGATTCATCGGCACAAGCATGAGATGACTCTCAAATTCCCCTCCATCAAAAATGACAACATGCTGTCAGGTGAGACAGACCTCGCACACACTTAGACATCTCTTTGTGTGAGTCTTCGCTTAGCGTCTGTCTTTAATTAGGTGTATTATGTCAGACGCATGACTTGGGAAATTTGTAGGTGTAGTTTTAAATGCAGAGCCATGTGGCTAAAATAATATTGTGCTGTGCTCTGCGTCGTTCCCCTAATCCCAGTCATCAAGCCGTACCCTGAGTTTCATATCAATTAAACTGCTGGCCCTCTAAGGGGATGAGGAGATGGAGGAACAGTGGAGGGAGGAAAAGAAAATTATAATGAAACAACTATGATGAAAAAGTGGACAACAACCACTGGAGTCACTTTTGATGTATCTGACTTGAACCTGTTTAATATTTTTGTATTTTAAATAGCAAAAGACATATTTTATGAACCTGTTCCAAACCACATTCGTAAGTGGTTTGAAATGTGATTTAAATGATTTTGGGAAACAAAAATAACTAAGTGATTATGCTAGTGATGTCATGTCTGCAAAGCCAATGTTTGAATTTTCAGGGCCAGGGACAAAATTATACATTTTTAAAACATATTTCTTGACAGGATTCAGATACAAGAGCAGAATTGTGTAACATTATTTATTTTTAAAAAAAGTTTTTTTCTTCCCCTTCGGCAAATTGTAGTTCTTAGTTTAGGCAATTTTTTTTGGTTTATCTTATACAATTTAGCTTCTTAAGTAAATTAATTTTGCTTCAAGGATGTTTAGAATTTTTACTTGAAAACATGACAATAATACTGTTACAGAAAAATATCTCTGAGTATATAGGTTGGCTTTAACCCTATACACTCAGCAGTTAAAGACACAATTTAGTGGGTTCCCTTCATCACAGGCAGGAAAGCCACTAGGGTTTCTGGGCCCCCTGGCTAATTTGTACTCCAGGCCCCAAGGCCCCATCCCCCAGTTATCTTCTTGCCACATGTAGCAACAATCAATATCAATAAGCATTAGAACTATTGCATATTCAATGAGAGACACTAAAGAACTACATTTGAACAGTTTATTAAATTAACTGAAATTGTACACTTATAACTATATACAAATAACTATATACTGTAAACAGTACAAGTAGTTAACACCATTGCACTGTCTCTCTCATACAGAGACACTAATGAAACACTTTCTTAATGTCATATAATTATTCCCCAAGTGCCAATCGGCGTGCTGTTGTGCATGGTCAGACCATTTAGTCTTTCCTTTATTATTATTATTCACTGAGTGAATTATACGTTTCACACACCAGCACACACAAACAGCGACAAGTGCACTGAACTCAAGAAAAATCAGTTCTATTCGTGAATGAATCATTCAGACTAGTTATATCATTCGGTTTCTCCAATTCAATGAAATGAACCAACTCAAACGAACCGGACGTTATTACAACACTTATTTCATAAACTCACCCGTGATAATGAAAGCAGATTTACATGACTACAGTGTAAATTTCAATCGATTCCTCACAGAAAACTGTTCCAATGCTGCGGCTACCTTATAATAACATATATAATACCTTATAATAATTAATAATATTAATATTAATATTAATAATACAGATGTATGATTATACGTCACTAGAGCAGTTTTATTGTTGCTTGGGCATTTTTAATCTTTTGTGAATGCTCTATTACTATTGTTCGATTGCATGGAAATATTGTTACAACTTCCAGTGGATAAATATCAGGGTGAGTAAATGAGAATTTCTATTTAATGCTACTTAAAACAGCTTCATAAAGACTAGTTTCAGAATCATAACATGAAAGTTGAAACAATAAATCACCTTTTTTTAAACTCGTTGACTAGCTGTCTTCCCCGTCTCGCTCTCTCCTCTTTTTCGTGGTTTTCTCTTTTGGTATCCTGATTTTGGCTGCGCCATCTCTTGAGTCTTGCCATCTATCTGAATGATACACGAAGTTCAGAACCGGTGTGTGAAGTGCCGCGTTTCTGAATAACCCGCAATCGTCTTAAGGTGACACGCACACATGCACAGGGGTCCTAATAGATTATTGTGCAAAGAGGCAATTTAAATACCAAAATCATACGCCGAAGTATGGGGTTCTACTAGGCCCTCTGTGTGACCAGGGCCTTTAGAATCGTCCTAGTCCTCCTGCCCGTTACGGCGCCCCTGATCACAGGACCATGGACAACATTTTGTCTTGCCCTTAACGAAAGCCCTGTATCTCTGTACATTCAAAACAAGTGGTTAATTCCCTTTGAAAATTGAACCTGATTTGAACAGCCAAATATGAGCTTCTGACAGAGACTGTGTCGTCCAAGACATGAGGATCTTCAGCAGCCTGCCGTGTCTCTGCCATGTCTCTTGCTCCTCTCAGGCAGTGATTTTGTCCTTTTCATTATTTACCGTCAGAGTGACATATCAGATTTCTAGGATCTGCTTTAGGTTTCTCACTCACTCCACATTCTTTACATGCAGTCCCCGTCTTCAGTAGCTACAGTTGCTAATGAATGTGTGCATGCTTTCCTTCACTCAGCTCTCTGTCCTTTACACACACACTCTACAGAGAAATCACACACACGTCTTATCGAGTTTGTGGAGGGTCTATAATTTCCAGCCACTGCTGGAGCCACATAATAACTCAATATCTTTTAGTTGATGGAACCCTCATGATGTGTATTACTGTCTAGATTTAACTTTACATCCTGGACTCATAGAATCACGTTAACTTAATAATTGTTGAATTACAGCATACCGTAGCATCAATACACAGTTGCTTTCAGTATCTTGAGAGATTTATCTAGACATAAATATAAAGTGCACTTTTTGTCACTGCAAAGTGTCAAATATGACATGTTGTAAAACAACTTTTGTTAAAAATAAACAAACGTCAATAATTAAGCAGTATAATAATTTGACCAGTCCGATTCTTTGGTAAATATTGTGCTTGCAGAACTTTCATTTACATGGATTTTGTGGGAATCAGACCTATGAACTTGGTAATGTTAGCACCACAACTACCAAAAGTACTGTGTTAATTTGTGATCAGTTTTGCTGTTGTCTGTCTCCAGACCAGACGCCGACCCCAACGCGCTTCTTGAAGAACTGTGAGGAAGTTGGTCTCTTCAGTGAGCTGGACTGCTCCATCGAGCAGGAGTTCTGTAAGGCTCAGGAAGAGGAGGACAGCAAACAGGTGAGGTTACGAGGAGATCCCCAATGCTAAAGCCCCTGTCATTGTTACACCACCCACCAAAACAATCACTCACTGGAGACAGAGCAGCATTGGGAGATCACATGCATACCTGTAAACAGCAGACAGGGGGAAGTTACACAGCAGAAGCAGGTAAAGATATACTCAGAGATCAGATTTGCCACCTGATCTTTAAAGAGATTGATAGTTGTGTTCAAGAGATTGATAGTTGTGTTCATAAATAGTGTGGTTTGTCCGGGTATCACATGTCACACAAGCATAGACACACACACAAACTATATCCATCTTTCTGTTTCTCCATCTTAAGGTGAAGTGTCTAAACTTTCCGTCACTTACAATTACAAAAATAATGACAGTTTGGACAAACAGGTAAGCCTGCCTTAAACTCACACTAGTCACTGCTTGAGGCACATGGGCTGTTCAAATAAAAAGAATGCAAGTGGAGTATAAATAAATTCACCTTGCTTCACACATATCACACTTACACTGACAAATACAAGAATAAACACAAACTTGTGGCATGTACTTTGCCAATCTTCTTGCAGTGCAATAGGAGTAAATCATGAATCACTATGTGTACAGCAAGCCAATTACAGCAAGTCATATCAGTGTATGATTCTAACAGAACCTAAATACCTTCCAGGAAGTTGAAGGAGAGGTGGGTTTCAACTGATTGAGCTGAAATTAGCCATTTAAGCTGATTCTTGCAGCTATCCCCATATTAAATTGCATTGTGGTAATTAGGGTGATAATTGTGTAACATCTGTGATCTTGCTTTTGCTAGAATCATGCATTGTCAAAATCTGATGGGGATGCATGCACAAATTTTTGACCCTAATGACTTTTATATCGGTTCTAGTATTGCTTATGACAACACCCCTACCGTCTGCAGGACAGACGTGCAGTAGATAAACTAATTGTGTTTGCTAATCTAGTGAGTTTACACTTGAGGTTTAGGGTTAGTGCACCATGCCAAGTCAGCAAACAGCAGGTTGTAGCAGGACTTTGCTGAGCTCAAGAAAGAAACGTTTCTCAGATGAGAGGGAGATATCGCCCAGGGCATTTCAGAGAATTCAGCTGTGCTTGTTTTAAAAGAAGTGCATTAAAATGTGGAATCTTGATTATGTGTCTAGAATCTCATACTGTTTGTTTAAAGAGCAGCGTGCACTTTTTTAAAGTAGTTAAGAGTTTGACTTTATGTAAATGACTTAGTTGCAAATCAAGAATAATGCAGAAATAAAACAGTGTATTACTCTTTCGTAAAATATGATGCACTTGAAATTCTAATATTTATATCCTTAACCATAACTATTACAGCTTAACAAGTGTATAACAAGAACGGCCCTCAACAGACATTTCTCTGCATCTCGCGTTGACTTACCTTATGTTACAGGAAGTGTGTGAGCTTGGATTCTCAGTGGTATCACACTTAAAAGTGGAGCAGAGTGCATTTCTAACCAACAGACCTCCTCTTTCACACATCACATCAAGTGTGGTGTCGATCAGGTCTAAACCAAAACACACCTTGTTTTCTAGTTTTGAGTGTATAGTCATAGTGCTGGCTGTTGTTGTAAAAAGCTGAAAGTAAGAATTTAGTAATTGAATGTTTTGAATAATTGAATTTATATGTATGTGTTTTAATCTACAGTATTTCCAGTATGGTGTATTTTTCACAGCTGAACTAACTGACATAAGTTATGTTACAGCTCACTGAGGGGTCAATTTAATAAATGGTTGCGCCACTTTTTTTGTGCACAATATTTTCACAGCATGAAAAGGTGTGTCTATCACCAAACCAGCAGTTTAACAGGCGTTAACTGCCTGCTTTCTGCTAATGTATTCTGTTATTTACAATATCAGCAGTAATTCATATGATAGAGAAGAGTGTTCTAACTGTTTATATATTTCCAGATGTGCATATATATGTATGTGCTCTTAAACTAATTTTTGCCATTTGATAGAGACAATTCAGGTGTCTGTATTGTAGTCATGGAATGATGCTGGTAGTCTTTTGCACCCTCCACAACCTCACAATAAAAACTGCCTTGCAGGATGGGGAATGGTGTCATGCCCGAGTTGCCTACATATGTATAACCCCTATAAACTGTATTTCTAAACAGAACATCACTCTTCATGGGCAGGGAGGTCCTAACCAGCACCAGCAGACACACTCAAGGATGGCTAATCATGAGAGCAGTATAGTAATTCAGCAGGCACTGCCCTCTCCTCAGTCCAGCTCTGTCATCACTCAGGCCCCCTCTACCAACAGACAGATCGGGTAAGAGTTTCTGTCATTGCAGGTTGTATGGCCAAATGTCTATTATTAGCTCTATACGATCAGTCATTGGCACAGAGCTTAAGAGAAAGAGGTTAGTGGTTTGATATTGGTCCAAGGTCTATACTGTTGTTTGCCCTCCTCCTATCAGAATGCAGCAGTTGGCTTGCCCAAGGTGGAGAAATGATTGCATTCTTCAAAAGACAGAAAGAGACTATGTTTGAGTGCAAGTCAAAGTTTTATTCTGACGGGCCCTTTTTAATTGTGTCCTGTTATACAGATAGCGGTATACAACAGTTCTTGGACTCTGCAAAATAGTGGTATACTTTTGACAGTATTTTTATTCCATTATCCAGAGTTTAAAAATAATTAAATATTATTTAACGATCTTAAGCACAAAAAAATATAGTTTTTTATATATAGTCATAAAGTGAAGTTTAAGTGGAACTGATACTGATAATCATGTTTGTGTGCGTTCAGAGAGCTTTTATTTTATAAAGCATTATATAGCAAAGATTTTCTCATGGACAGGATTAGGCTGAGGTTTTGCATTTCACACACATTTGTGCACATTTGCGTGGTAGACATGTTAATCATGGCTGATAATTGTTCAGCAACAGGTTTGTTAGCACATTTTCCCCCAGTCATGGTGGGAAACTTTACTATGCAATTACCATAGTTTGGAAAGTTTTCTGCATATTCATGCATGTGTGTGTATCTTGTAACTGTTCCTGCAGTGAATCCTAAAGAATCCTAAAGTTTCTGTGTCATGTAGTCTGTTTGGGTGTGTCTTTCAGTGATGACATCATTGGTGCAGTTCTGGTGGGGATATTAGCTTTGTGAGGACGCCCCTCTTGCGCAAACATGTCCCACTGCAAATCCGTCTTTCAGTCTGACTTTTGCTTTTCCACCATTTGTTTTATTTCCTTTCTTTGTATGTTTCTCCGTCTTTATCCTATTTGAATAAGAATATACCCTGCCTGTAGTTTTATCAGCACCTGAACACACTCTCATACACATGTTAAAGAGGACAGTATCATTTAAACAAGTGTGTTGGTGGTTAAGATGCCTGCATCTGGGTGGTTGTGTGTGAGCGGCGAATATTAATTAGGGTTCTTATATTAGCAGGTTACAGTGTTCACAATAAGCACATGAGAAAACCTCAAAGTGTTCCTGATGCGGCAACGAAAGTACAGTTTTGTCACTGAGATGCTTTGTGTATAGCACATGTTGTGTATAGGCTATACAACTGTTTATCAACATAATTATTAATAGTATAGGTTTTTATGTAAATGTTAACTTATTGTTTAAAAAAAACACTTATGTCTGTTATGCATATTAACAGAATCTTAAATGCTTTCTGTGTAGTACATGTGACTTCATCCAGATTTAAGGAGGTTATTCTGCACTTTGGTAGATTTGGTAGATTCAATTCATGTGCTCTAAATTCTCATTAGAATAAGATTTCTTGACAATAACATTGTGGTAGTTCTCAATGGCCCACTCCCAATAATGCATAATTTATGGCAGTTATAAATGGAAAAAGTCAATGTGTTACGCCTTTATGCGACTGCCGCTGTCCAAACGCTGTCAATGTAAAATCTCAACATGAGTCTGCCATCACACCCTGCATACACAGTCTTTGTGAAACAGGCCTTATGGTGCTAATTAAAGGGCCAGTTCTGCAGAACTGCTGTCTTCATAAATACATATATAGTGTACGTTGCCAGATCCTCTGAGACCGAACATTTCATAATGAAAATGTCATGTCACCACTTAGCAATTTGATTTATGTTCGCTTTCTCCACATACTTTATCTTTGGAGCCGTAAGGGTGCACATATCATAAAGACACTACACGCTTATCAGCACTCAACAATCAACAACACACTCTTTACTAAGGGTCTGTGTAACAGATGATGTATTTGAGGATTTTTGTGAGGCCGGTTAAGACACTGCATTCCTCTATGTCAGCAGTGAGACAGGATAGGAGGTAGGTGCAGATTGAACATGGGAATATTAGATGGAAGGCCTGTCAATCTAATTGATTGACAGTCTGACGGTGCATTTGTTCTGGGAAAGAGATGGAATTTCAGTCGAAGAAAGAGATAGAAAGAGGGATAGTTAATTCGTCTTCACTGTCTGGCATGAATCCTTAGGTTTCCTATCTTTGGTAGACACTCAGATTATTAGAACCATTAGTTAAAAATTTAGAGTAGTTCCAAAGTTTCAATTAAAAACGTAAATGTACAAGTTTTTTCAACCAAACCAGCAGGTCATATTGTATAAAGTCTGCATAATACCTTGAGCTTTGCAACAGGGGTTTATGCAGGGTCAGGACCAACTGATGTAACCTCAGAAATAATGAATTCTGCTATGAATGCCTGCTGTTTTTCTGCAGACCAGTAGGGATGGAAGGTGCATGTAAATTCATGCAGTGCATATTAAATGGCCGGGCTGTGTTTGGTGGGGGTGGGTGGGTGCATGTGTTACTGTAAAGGAACAGTCTCAGTTAATAGCACTGGTTATAAATGGACACTCATGAAGCTCAGATATGAATTGGTCTTGTCCTTTTATGGTAAGTACATTTTGGTAGGAGAAGCTGTTTGTGCCCTAAGTGTCACAGTAATTGGGTGAAATGAGACCGGTTCATATTCACCTCAAAATAGAATAAAAAAGAGAGAGAAATTATATTTTGCAAGAAATTAAAGAAATTTGAGAATATATAAACTCTTGAGCACATAAGACAGAGAGAGTGAGAGGGATCATTTCATTTCAGTATAACCTAGACGTGTTTTTTTTTAGATTCACCTAATTGCGATTAGCATTATTATTTAACAATATTTCTGTTTTTTTAATTTTGCTGCTATCCACTGAGAGTTGCACAAACAAATAGTACAACAAGCAATCTCCCCAGGACTCTCACAAGTGTTAGAGTGATTGTTTGGTTATGGGGCTCCAGAGGTCAGAGGTCAGCCTATGGATGCGTGTATTAGTGCGAGTGGAAATGTCCACCTCAGCAGGAAAAAAGGCTTTCAATCCCCTTAGCACAGAATCTGCTCCTCCAGCAGGAAGCCATAGAGGCCAGTTTGCGCCTCTGTCCACAAAGTGGTTAATCGTCTCTTTCTGCTGTTCCCAACAGAAGAATTTTGTCATAGTTTCTGACGTATTGAAGTGCAAGGTTTATTAATGTACTGATGTTTTTCAGTTTTAATGTTTTGTAATTTTACAAATAAAAAAGTGCTTTTCTTGGAAAAATGGGGTAAATCATACCTTAGTATGACAGAGCAAACCATCAGCATTACTATTTTAATGTTAAATTGACAATTGATAGCTGCTCCTAAAATTCATTCAGTACAGAATCCATTCACCTAATGTTTATGTTCAGTGGTGATTACTCAGCTTTCTAAAAACATTCAACATTCATTACTTGTTTTAGGGAAGTTTTTTCCAAATGCTGACTTTTTCCTGTTCCTGTTTCTAAGAGAAACATTGTTTAATTATGAAAATATTTAATAAAATTCATGCTAACTGATGTCAGGACTGACTTTGGAACTTTAAACTGAATCTAGAGGTTATGATTGGAATGAGGAACCTTTGGGTACAAACCTTTTTTCACACTCCTCTCTCTCTTTGCCAATATAATTAACTGTACAGTGACTGTCAATGGCTCTAGTAAGCTTAATCCAGGGTCCATCTGTTTTCTGAGCTCTTTGTGATGCAAAAATTGATGGAGATGTGCAGCGTTGAATTAGGATAACAAGTCATTTTCATTGCTCCTTCATGTTTACTAAAGAGCTTTGGAGGCTTGGAATCAATTAAGATTGGCTTTCCTCAAGCCTGCCTGCTTAACAGGGCTCAGGCAGGGGGGCTACAGCTGTGAAACCCAAGGACCCACACCCCCTCCTACCTTTTCCTGAGATTCCTCCAACTTTTCCATCATCCACATCAGTAAGGTCCCTCAGAGATCCAGGAGCTGGATCGGGGACCCTCAGAAAGGCATGTTGACAAAAACCAGTGTAAAGACCCTTCTGGACTAAGAGAAACGAGAGGAATATGAAAATACAGAGCACAAGGGATATAAATGTCATGGCTATCATGGCTGTTCAGAATGCAAAGGGTGATCCAAGTGATCTGAATGGTCTCTGCATGTGAATTACAAACATCTGTTACTGAGTTATGTCAGTGCTAAATGTGTTAGACATAGTCGTTTGGTGTGAGATAAAACATGGAAGCTCAACCTCTCTGACTGAACCAGCAGCACAGGGTCAGAGAAAATCACTTTTAGCCAGTACTGAGTAATCAGAGTGTAAATGGTGATAGTACAGTCTGAAAAAGAGATGGCCATGGGAGGACTGGTTCAGTGGACGAATGATAATGATTCCTTTCTTCTTCAGCTCTAGTGATTTACTTGGAAAGTTTTAGTTAAAATGTTCATTATAATACACGCAAAATGGATGAAAGGCAAATACTTGCTCGTTCATACCAGATAAATATTATTGTCTTGAAAAGCACAGGGTTATTCCCTGTCCAGTGACTTTCAGTCAATATTGAAATAAATGGTTAATACTCTGACTTAACCACACTGCATTATCCCGTAATGTTACAGAACACACAAGCTACACAGAGCTATAGTTGGCCATATTAGCACACTAGTAACCTGTAATAATGACAGCAACCTGTGTGTGTTCTGAAAGGGCACTCAACAAGCTTTATTTGCATGATTGTCACCCTTTTATAGCTGAAGTGAACTTTAGAACTAATAACTAAATGGACTAGACAATTTGACACAAATATTCAACAGGGAGTGAAAGAGGTGATAACAGTAGAAATACAGGGAATGACAGGAAAATAATAAATAAATAAATAAAAAATAAAGATAGACAAAAAAAGAATATAAGAAACACATTTTATTTTTACACATTTGCATTTAAATGTGGTCCCCTGTAAGTGTAAATAGGCTTAAGAATTAAAGAATCCCCTTCCTTCAGTGTTGGGAAGTTAGTGACAAGTCTTTGGAAAAGTGGCTTGTATTTACTCCTATGTTCTGATATTTTTCAGATTTTTGAATGTATTGTAGTCTTTGTATCTATCTATCTATCTATCTATCTATCTATCTATCTATCTATCTATCTAACTAACTATTT
>JAZGTJ010000036.1:213184-233962 GCA_036877575.1 Botia almorhae | reverse complement strand
ATATGTGGCTAATATTCACAAGCTGTTAGATATGTCATTAGCATGGATTAAACGAAATTAACACACGCGTGTCTGCATGTGTGTTTTCACACATCTAAAGATAAGAGCAGCTTGTTTTCACACCCTTAAAGAACAGGAAGATTCTAAAGGTATTTTGGTGATTGAAAGGAAGCCGCGCACTGCAACCCAACAGCACGAGTAATGATAATAATAACTCACCCAAACTGAGAGGAAGGGACAGAAATACATGACGTCTGGCTCTCAATACAAAAGAGCGAGAAAGGCTGAGATACTTTGTAGGCCAAGAAAGAGAGTGACCTGCTTGCTCCTTCTGTTAACATTGTCTCTGTACGTTTGGTCCTGTGGTTGAACTGGTAGTGAATGGTGCCAACAACACCAAGGTCATAGGTTCAGTTGCCCAAGAATGCAATTCCAATTTATAGCTTCAATGCACTGCAGGTGGCTTTGTAAAAAAGTCTTTTAAATGCATAAATGTAAGCACCATGTACTCAGAATGTTTATGCATTCTTTCAAACCTCCAGCTTGTAAATTCTTAACACTTGCTTTTTGGGATCTTGATTCTATTACTCAAGGCAGCATGCAGTGTTGTTTTTGTGTGAGGCAGCATAGGAGGTCCTCTAATACACCCCCCACCCCTCATCCCCCAATGGTTTCTCTCGTGGGCCAAAACATAGACATCATCATTTTCTTCACAGACTGCTTTCAATTGCATTGATCAGAACCTGACTTAAAATTTCAACTTTGCAACCCCTCCGAGGGAATAGCTAACTATGGCTGTTATTCTAGCTTATTACATCATTAAAAAGTCAGATTTGGTAGTTGTGCATTCTGAGATGATCCTACATTAAAGAACCAGAATAATCGCAATCAGAATACGTTTTCATTGGCCAGGTAAGTGCTATTATAAGAAACCCAGGGGAGATGTTACTTTTTTATAGCTGAGGAGAATAAATGGAGTTCTAAGTGGTTTCATTTAGGTGTCAACTTTGTCTGACATTGTCTGACAATAAAATAATTGTGGTAAATATTGCTCAGGACTTTTGATATAGCAAGAGATTTATAGGAAATGTTTAGTTTACATTGAAATGACTTTTAATTGCTTCCTTTGGTTTCTAAGCAATACTGAGCACAGTTTGAGACATTGTTAGTATCTTTTTAAGTAAGCCTAGAGAAGATGCAAGGAAAATGTATTCTAGTATTAGTTTTAGCAGTGTAGTGCGTACAGTATACATTCATCCAGAAGTGGCCTCTCCTGTGTATGTCATAAATGTGTATGTCATATGCATAAAGGGTGAGATACGTACAAAGCAGTGAAGAAGACAGAAAGAGAAAGAATACATGCAGACAGTATGTACATCTGAGCTGAATTAGAGTGAGCTCATTGTGTACGGCGCAGGGTTTAATAGTGCGTTTGGAGAGGAACGCCCAGGCCCTGCTCTTCTCATTCCAGCACCACTGTGTCATTCCATCCAGCACACAGACACATGCAGAGAGAAAGACCCCTAAAGCAGACAACAGGAGGACAGGAACTGGATAAAGGAGAGAGAGGAAGAAAGGGATCAGGAGTAGATTAAAGACAGGGGTCTTAGACTCAGGCACAGATGAGAGGAGAAATCAGAAATGATGGGTAGAGGAAGGAAAGGAAAGATACAGAAGAAGACGGCCGGTAATCAGCTGGACATGAAAGATGGAATTTAAAGCTTTGGATGTAAATAAAGAAAAACTGTGGTACTGATCCAAACGTGAGACCACTTTGGAAATCTGGGAATAAAAATCTAAATTCAACATGGAAATAAAACATTTTAAACTAAAAAACATTGTGTTTCACAAAAAACATTTTTAAGATTTTGCCCTATTACTTTAGTCACTAATCAACATTGTAGGGAAATTTGTGACATTGATCATGCTGACTCCATTGTACAATCGGTCAGATCTCATTGTTTTAGTTAAAGCACACAAAAGCTCTTTGAAACATTCTAAGCTCATTCTAAAAAACATGGATTATCAGGTGTTGCACAAACCTAAAAGTCCACACTAGCTTGAGTGCCTGCTGTCAACATTGGCAGAGGATATTAAACTTTTTTTACAATTTTTGTAGCCTAGGAATTTTGGACCAAACTGTATGTTCATACAAAAACATCAGTACATATGTTTAATTTTTGTAGATTGATCTCTATATGAGGGTGTTTTAAGTAAAAATAAGACATAAATAGAACATTCTGCAAAAGGTTAAATGTTTTTGAAGAAAAAAAGTTATTAGGTTTTAAGATTACATTTTCAATATGTTTAGTTTGAATGTTGACAAAAGCATAGAATTTTGCAAAAGACAACTTGTGATGGTTGATGATTATTTTAAATGACATTTTACATTTTTGCATTTGGCAGACGCTTTTATCCAAAGCAACTTTGAGTTCATTTCTTGTTATACATTTTGTCAGTGCATGTGCTCCCTGGGAACCTACGACCTTTGCGTTGCTGGCGCAATGCTTTACCAACTGAGCAACAGGAATACTTAATACTTTATTAAGTTAAAATCAATTAGGTGACAAATTAAATGATATTTTTAATTTTTTTTACATGTTCCAGTGACAGCTACAATGTTGTATCACCCAAACAATCAGGCTGTGATGTCACAGTTTATTGTTCACAATGCTTATGAGTGTGTTTTGCCTTCCCTTGTTATCTAATAAATTGTGATAAAGAAGTGAAAGGCTTGATAGACAGGTGGGGGTGGAGCCTAATCCATCCTTCAGTCTGTTTTACTGAAGAGCACTCAGCATAGTTTAGTCAGGGAAGAAACTACTGGCTGGCCCTGAGCCAAGGTACTCATTCTGTTTGTCTGACACTCTCTCTCTTTTTCTCCCTCCCTTGGTTAGCCAGCAGCGTTGAGAGATGCATCCGTGCATAATTGGGGCTTTGTGGTGAGCTGCACCATGCTTGCCTGCTCTGAGGTATTCCAGGATAAGTCTTTCTCTGTTGTTCTTATTGACAGGCTCAGACGTATGTGGGCCTTCAGTCTGTGTCACTGCCAGCCTATTGACATTGTCCTCCCCTTGTCCATCACTCCTTCCCTACTGTGTTTAAAGAGACAGTTCAACCCAAAACTTTGTTGACTTTCTTTCTACTGTTTAACACAAAGATTGTTTTAGAATATCCTGACCTTATTAAATGATAGCTGAGACACAGTCAAGCTCCAAATCTTACTTTAGCTTTGTTTAAAAAACAGATTTGTTGTTAATAACTACAAATCTTCGTTTATACTGTTAAACTGCTGCAATTTGACTTCTCTGATGAACTGTTGCAATGCAATGAGGAGATCAAGAGCTTTTAATCATAAAATATTTCTTGACTGCAAATAGAAAATTTTTTCCTTTACTGTTCCAGTACAGTAATAGCACTGGCCATCAAACACATATGGCATCAAACGACCTAGAAAATAAAGCAGGAGTAATATGGGCCACTGTTTTTTGGTGTGTTTTTAGTTATTTTGGAACCAAAATTGATAGCTCCAGTCCTTTATTTACTTTTATTACATGGAAAAGAATAACCAGAATTTGCTTAAAAAATCACATTTGTTGTTCGACTGAGAAGGTCATACAAGTTTGAAAGAACATGATGAGTGAACATGGTGAGTAAATAGTAAAGCAATTTCATTTTTGGTGCGCTATCCCTTTAATGAAACTCATGTCTCATTACAGCCTTTGATTTATTTGATCAGATTCATATGATTCTACCCATACAACAATCCCATCAGTCCTTGGGCCTGTGGCAAACCTGCTTTTTCTCTCTCTCTCTCTCTCTCTCTCTCTCTCTCTCTCTCTCTCTCTCTCTCGCTGTCTCCCTCTTTGAGTGTGATTAAAGTGGTAAATCAGGGGCAGGTCCTGTGCTGTATTTACTCGAAGCGCCAGGCAGCTGCAAGCTGTTTGGCCTCTCTCTGTTTCTCCCGCTGTTTAGGCCCATTGCCATGGAGACCACACCACCGTCTCCCAGCGGCTGGAATCGGGCCCCGGGCTGTTTTGGTTACATTCACACAGAGCATAAAAAGAGAAGCATTTTTGCACTATTGCTGCTGCAATGTCTGCCCAAGTTAGTGTGGCGCAGTGAGTAAAACAGAGAGATAGAGTACATGGTATTCAGAGAGAGAGAGAGAGAGAGTATAGACTAAAAAAGAGAGAAAGATGGTGAGGGTGGGTGTGGGGGGGTACAAGAAGCCAAGAGCATTACATCATTGCTGGAGTAGAGTCAGAAGGGAAGGATATGAGTCAGTGGGCTGACTGTGCCTGGCTCTCTCCTTCTCCCTTTCTCTCTCCAGCTCTTGTCTCTCTCCCTCACTGAAGTGCTAGTCAAGCCTTTTACACTAAAGTCACATAATTTCTAATTTGTGCTTGTAAATATGTATATATGGGCCTATAATGAAGTTTAAACTTTACAGTTTTATAATATTTAAAGTTTGTGTCCTATTCACTGTGCTTATATGTTTAGTACTGCCATAAAAAGACTGAAAGCAGCCTGTGTTCTCTGAATATGGTTATAATCTTGAATCTTCTAAAACCTAAAATTCTCTTATATATTGGGTTTTTTTTAGAATCTAAAAACTTCATAGAAACTTTCTGGAATTCTCATTCACATTCTGTTGAGTAATATAAATTCAGATTCTCCTGTTGGGCCTCAATCATAAAACAGAACATCAAGCAGATTATTTCAGATTCACATTGAAAGGTATTCTACTTGTGCTTCATTTAACATAATGCATTCTATACTGAATGAAGCCTAAATATGTCATCACGAAACTTTATAACAGCTTTTTAAACTTTATTACTTGAGGCTCCGTAAGCAGATCAGTGAGTGTTTGACTGTTAACTCAGAGACAGACAGAATGATAGTGGAAAATAAAGGGAAAGCAAAAAAGTGAGGAGTAGAAAGGCAGGAGTGATTTCTTGTTGAAGTGGGTGGGGGGCAATGTGTGTAATGTGAGAGGGGAGAGTCAGGGTTGCACTGTGTGTGTGTCTCATGCGCCTCTGGGGTCTTATTATCCCCTCTAAAATGACAGGCTGTCATTTCATGCACACTACACAGTAAACCCCATGCACTTGCTCACTAGATGTGCATTTGAAGGAGTGCAGAGTGTGTTTGTCTATTTTGAATTTATTACTTTCATATAGGTGTATGTGTTTTTGACACACACTTGTTCTTTCTCTGGTGCTCTGAAGCAGGTGAGCAGGTTTGACAGTGGAACGTCTAAAGCCTCTTTCTTCTCCTTGGCCAGGTTGAGCTCTTAATTAGGACTGTTTCCTGTTCGCTGAGTTTCAATGTGTAGCGCGACAGACCCATTGAGACTCTGTGTTTCTCTCTTTCCCCCTTGCTTTCTCTATTTTTTCACTTCAGTGAAGGCTGTGAAGTTCAACACTGTTTTTGTCTTCAGCGTGAGTCAGGCAAGTGAAGGTTCAGAGCTGAGAAGGGCTGTTCTGTGACACAATAACGTAAATTGTGTTCACCAAATAAATGCCTCATATTTTATTAAACTGGAACGTTGCTGAAATTGAACAAAATAAAAATTTTGTTGTATTAAAGAGTGGATGTTTGCTGTGGCCTGTTTCATATATTGCTTTGTCTTACAAGTTAGTCATCTAGTCATTTTTTCTCAAGACTGGTCATATCTTTAAGTCAGTTACATTAAAAGATAGATTGGTCTAATTTAAATCTGAGGAGTCATTCTGATTAGCCCTAACTGTTAGTTGGTTAGACTAGTTCTTATGAAAGAGTCTTAATTAGCAGCTGTGTTTACGGAACTGCCCAGTGTACATATGTGGTCTCTGGTATTGTTGGCATTTTGTTACTACAATTATTTAAAGGGAAAGTAAACCCTAGCATCAGAATTGTCACAACATTTATTCACCATAATTTGATTATATACTCATGCTCCTCTGTGGAACGCAAAAGGAGTAATTTGCTAAATGCTTTGGCTTCATACAATGAAAATGAATGAGGGCCTGTTAAACTCCAAAATTAACAAAACCTACAATATAAGTACGATAACAGTGGCTAATATGACTTAAATATGACATGCAGCACATTGCCAGATTTGAAGCCACACAACAGTTTTTTATGAGGAGTCTGGCATGAAGCCTCGTACCACACCCTAACACTTCAACAGACTAGAAGGTTTTGAAGCAAAAAACATAAATTTTGTACTTCACACCAAGTGTGGCTTTCATTTTATGATTAAAATGAGCAGAACCAATCTGCAAAATGGTTTGTACAAACTTCACTAATGGGAAAAAAGGAGTTACCCAAAAAAGCGAGCAAGCACTCATTTGCACACCTGGTTGTGTATTTATGTGCATTTTAGAAATGTGAGGTTTTTAAAGGGTCTTAGCAAGTGATGGATTGGAGCGTTAGACACAAATGACAATATGTCAGAATGTTAATGACCACGTGCACTCACGAGCGTGTGCGCATCTGTGTGCGAACACAGTAATCATGCAGTGTAAATGCTGCTATTTAGGCCGGATAAATACAGGTATTTGTTCAGGTGGAGACCCCCTCCTCTCCCTTTCAGCTGTCCATCAGCCCTCCAATCAGACCCAAATAATACTTGTCATCTGAGGCTAAAGGTTATTTAGACTAAATGACTTGCTTAGCGTTGTGTGGTGGTCCAGGTCTGCAAGACAGCGTAACTGTGATAAAATTAGTGAGTGCTATATCTGACATGTTCTAACCAAACATCAGTGTGGTGAGGGAAAGTGCAGCACTGGCAGGTTTGTGCCAACATGGACAGGAAGTAAAGTGGGGCTGTTTTGTGTGTCACACCTAAGGTTCTGTTGTGTGTTTTACTCATGTGAGAAAAGGATGGAGTATTTTTAAAGATACTGATTTACTTCTCTTAAAGAAACCTGTTCACCAAAAATAGCACATTTTGCATTATAGAGTATATTACATTATAAAATTATAATATAAAAACATATATGTATATGTATATATACATATGTATATATAATTTTATAATGTATGAAATGCTGTAATAGTGTTTTCTGAGAGAAAGAGAAGCTTTGATAGTGTTTTCTGTGAGAGGGAGTTGTAGCAAGTTGATACGCCACATTCATCCTGGCATAATTTTTATTTATTCACATCCACAATTTTATTCAAGCACACAGGATTTGATTAGCTTAAGACAGGAGCCAGTGAACCTCCCTTGAGAGCTTCCAGCAAAAGATCTCTAGCTGGGAAACCCTTTGTTCCTCTCTGTGGATGTCTGACAGTGCATGTTGGCTTCCTAGGACAAAATAAAGCATGGAAACTCTTTAGAACTATGACAAACAGAAATGGGAACTGAATTGCAGACATAATATAGATTTCTAATAATGGTGCATGGCTGGTGACGTCAAATGATATTTTCTTCTGTGGAAATGAGTTAATTTAGCTTTTCCTTTTTCTAATTTTCTTTCTCGTTTTGTTAGGCCAGTGCCTGGTTCTCTTTCTTCTTTATTACACCTGAGGAACCGACAGCGACAGCCTTTACCAGCATCCATGCCTGGCACACTGCCTGACCCCACTATGCAGGGATCATCTGCTGTTCTGATGCCTGTGAGATCATAAATACACAAGCACCCACACCCATGAACACATACAATGCATTTTATAGTTCCAACTAAATGATTCCTCTGCTCTTTTGATGGCCCTGACAACCGGAGCACATCAATGCACGTGGACATGCACAAACTCGTCTTTTCTTACGTCTTTCGCATGGTTTTCTCAGAGGTCTGCTATCAATTATTGCCTTCCCCAGTGATATAGCCCATATCAATGCCTGTTTTATCAGGAAACCCATCAGCAGAGGTGTAATTTACTACCAAAACTCGATCTGTTTTAATTCTATTTCAGAAATGTCAATAAAAGCCAGAGTGGAGGTTGAGGAAGTTGTGCGTGTTCGAGAGAGCTGCCCATATCAGGGTTCTAATGACACAACACATGTTCTCATTGTAACATAAGCCAGTCCATGTTAGGTATGGAAGTTAAAGCACAAAGTTGATTAAATTAAAATGGGAATTTTTTCAGTCTCAATTGACGTCCCAAGAAGGGGGTGCAGTGTGAGGTGATATTTTTAAACCAAATATTCCTCCAGTAATTACTGCAGACTGCGGCGCTTTTACCTTGCTATAGTTCATCAGGGGTTTGGAAGGGGAAGGTCAGAGGTAGATTTTAGAAGTCTTGGGTCTTAGTAACAAAACTCCCAGTCTCTCCCAATCTTTAACATATTCTATGAGTTTCAGCTTGGCAAGGTAGTGCATGCAGCAATCATTTTATTTAAGTGTGTCTATTTTAATCATCACACTTATACTACTGCAGTATTAAGCTTCCTATTAGCTATGTTTGTGCCCACTAATACGCACACACAAATCACATACACAAATACACTTTATATATTGTTAATGTATTTTTAACCATATATTTTTAATGAACTTTAATTTACATATAAAGCTAATTATAGTTACTAAAGACTGTTCCGAATACTAAAATAATGTACAAATAAATATAAACATAATAGTAAATGCTTACAAACAAAAATAAAAATGTAACCATATACACACACATATAATACTTAATTTTTACAGGTAACATGTTCAAACTAAAGATTAAATTTGTTTCATGTTTCATGTGGTTTTTGCATTAGCGTAATGTTAACTTTTGCGGCTACAGATGGAGAGGCAAATGTCTATGGGCTCCAACATGATGAGCATGCAAGGCCCCACCCACAGCAGCTCATGCCCCTCCCCCCATGTTCCTTCCATGCACTCAGAGGCGAAACTGGTGAGTCAGTCTGTGCACACACATATCCACTCACACAGTGTTACTCATATGTGCATATTTTCCTGCTTGCCTCCCCTATATGATTTGATTTGAGTTCATTTTTACCTTCTGTTGTTGTGATGAAACTAGTCACGCATATCATATAACATAAAAATATTTTTCCTCTCTCTTTTTTGTCTATTGCTCAAAAACGTATGTACACGTGTAGTCACACATATACATACAGTCTCCCTTGTACTGCTTTGTATGCCAGCTTGTCCGATATACTGTACATCTCAATGCCCCTCACACAAACTTTTGCCTTTGTTGCTTGTTAGCACTAGTTTTGTCTGCAGTGATCTCATCACAAACAAAGCAGCCAGTCAGAGCTCACGATGAACAAGAGATAGAAAAAGAGACAGAGACAGTCTGATGGCAAGCAAGAGAAAAACTGTGCTATAGTTTGCAAGTTTTTGAAATCATACTATGACTTTAAGCAATGAACAACCCAAAATTACTATTTGCTGTCTACTGTCAAATCCCAGGTGCCATTTGACTATTGTATTTAAAAAGCAGCCATGACATTCTGGTAAATACCTTCTTGGGCGTTCCACAGAAGTATAAAATCATACTGGTTCAGGAATGACATAAATGACTGAATGTTATGGTTGAACTATCCTAAAGCCGTTACATCCATCTGCTTGGATTTGTGTTGTTTCCATAGACCCCCCTTAACCATGTGGCTGATTAAGAGTTTTACTTGATGGCAGAAGGATCAGGAAAACAGATTTTGTAATAAGATTATAATCCACTAATTATACTGCCTAATATTCTGCTATTTGTGGATTGGGAAATTGGACTCAGGAGGGAGGTAATTATTTTTCTCTGAGAAAAAGGGGAGCGCAGAGACTTTAGAACAGAAGAAGGATAAGATAAACAGAGAAAAACAATACAAGATAAAAGACAAAAAAGAAAGTGTCTGTACGTCAAAGCGTGAGTGATGATTCTGATGGTGGGAAGAGCACTTAAGTCTCTCTCACTGGTCTGCTGGAGGTTGATCTCCCTGTGTATTTTTTAATCCTTTCGTTTGTTCCCATGGTAACGGGCAGGGCGAGCATAATATTACTTTAATGTGCAGTCTTATCTCTCCCCTGGCTGGACTCCAGACACATCCCCCCACCGTTTCTGTCAGCCCTGATTGTAATTAAATTATACATTTTTTTTGCTCCAAAACATGAAACCATTCGTATTAGGCACTAAAACAGTTGTATAGAAAGAATTTAGCATGGGTCACCATGCCTATGGACCTCAGCTCATTTAATTATGTGTAAGACTGCAAGTATGATTACTACATATTTTTTGCCATTCACCATACATGCTGTAAAGGAAATTTTGAAGATTAAGGCTGCCGACATATGAGGGTCCCAACACCTGAGATCTTGACCTTTATATAAGCTTCTATATTTTTAGTTTAACTGTGGCATTTGCACCAATCCTGGTTGGATAATGGCAAGGGCTGTTATCAGGTGACCTGTTCTGGGGTGATCTGAGCCATGTGTCCCCCACATAGCCCAGCCCAACCCAGCCTAACACAACCGCAGTGTCGAGATCCAACCCTAATCTCATTATATAGATATGTTGACTTACTCCAAATGGGAAATATCTCCCCCACTGTAACCTCATACCCAATCCTCACGAGAGAGCGGGAGACAGAGAGAGAGGGCTGAACTAGAGAACATAAAGAAAGGGAGACAGAGGAAAGTGCAAGACTGTGTATGTGAGAAAGAGAGAGTGTGTGAGATATAGGAGATTGTATGTTGAATCAGTGTGCATGTGTGTGTATATGTGTGTGTGTGCTTTTTGGCCAATGAAGCCAAATTGATTTTGTGGTCGGCCAGGGGGTCTCCTGTGAAAAAAAATCTGTGAAAAGTGCTTTTGTTCCCACGAGACTGCTGTCAGACCATCACACACACATGCGCAGTGCTGCATGGCAGAGTGCCTCGCTGCCTTTATACTCTGTGGTTAAGGTGTCATTTATCTTGAGCCAGATGTGCATGAGCAGTCTCTTGTGTTTGTGGCTGTTTTTTTTGTGGCTGAGTATCAGAATATTTATTATTAATGAAGTCACTGATTACACATTTCAGATATCCAGTTGTTTAGTGCATTGGGAAGATGTAGCTGCTCGGATGGGAGTAAGCTGTTTTTGTGTGTGTGTCTGTGTGTGTGTAAAGACAATTCATCCATGTTTCTTTTTCCCGTTCTGACATATTTTCATAGACAGGTTCCCAAAAACTACTCACATAACCTAAGGATTGTTTGGCTGCACATGGTGGTTTTGTTAAAGCTGTTTTTTCCATGGCTCACTTGATCTGCTTTTAAGAGATGAAAGTTCTTGTGTCTGTGGAAAAGGAAGTCCAAACACACTGTTATCAGCGAGAGGAAAAGGCCTGTGGATGTGCCAGCTGAACCTTGTGAAACATAATGCCGATCCTCTTTCTGCTCTTCCACTGTTTTGGCATGTTCAGGGTCCCTATGAGTTTTTGGCAGTTGAATCATAGTATGTATGTGAGCTTTGTGCTTACAAATACCTTTAAAATGAAAACGTTGTGATCTAAATATTTGCGTAGCGCTATAAACAAATTATATAAACTCATAGCGATCTTTGGAATACTGGAAATGAGAGAAAACACAGTTAAAAAAATCTTGTTTTTGAGAAAAAAACACTTTTTTTCATTTTTTAAGTTTTTAAAACATGTTTTAAGCCTCCTTTTAAAACTCTAAATTTCACTTCATAAAGCTATTAAAAGCATCTGTAGTTCTTCGTTTTATCTGGGAAAATTATCCATTGTTTATATTGTTACCAAGGATGATAAATTTGTCACTAAGCATCAGGCTAGGTGGTAATTTTTTAATGAGGTAAACAATACTATATGTTCCTGCTCTGTTTCTCCGGGGCCCTTGCGCTGGCACACGGCATGCAGATGACATAATCCTTGGCATGCTCTAAATGTACTCTTTTTTATTTTTTTTACATGAGCAGCAAAAAAAGCTTTCTTTAAGAAACATTTCACAGAGCGATACAGCTATCAAAGTGAAGTAACGTTTTTATGCGAGTGCCATAAATTCAGCCTTATGTAATCAAACCCCTTATTCATTCACGGAAGATCAGAGCTAAACTCAGAGTTCAGATCCAGATACACTTGTAATGGAAACATTTTGTTTAAATGTTCATTCATTTAAAAAACACATGGGCCTACAAATATTTAACTAGATGAGTTACTGTAGTTTTACTGTGCATTTTACAGTAAAATTACATGCGTACCAAGTAATAAATTACATATAATACATGTAATAATCACAAATAAATGTGATTATTTGTGAATCTGCTTGCTTTTATAATTACGTATATTTTCATGTATTATGTATAACATCTGGTATATAACAAAAATCATTACCTTCTGCATGTATCTGAAATTACTAACCTAATTGAAACATTGTGTAATTTCAGACTGTTTAAAGAGCCAGTGAGTCATGGCTTACCCCTGGTGAGGTTTAGGCCGTAGTGTGGTGCTGTGCTGAAGAAACACCTGTGGCTGGTGCTTTGGTTGAGTGTTGCTGTGTTTGCAGTGCAAGAATCTAAATTCATGTTTTGTAAGCAACATCTGTATGAATGGTGACATTGTCAGGGAATGATGTCATGAAGGAATGATGAGCTAATGCACAGCTGAAACAAGCAGCACTGTCTAGCCCAGCCTGAACACACAGCATTAACATAAAAAGATAAAATGTTATGACACTGTTTAGTCTATATTTACAGTGAGTTTACTGCTCATCTGAATGACTGGCTGCGTTATTTTCTAAGACTACACCCAATGGCTACAGCCCTACTGACTCCCTATGCCAGTGCATTGATGAACAGTTGGATGTCCGAACTTACTTCAGTTAAACAAAGACAACACAAAGTGGAAAAAAGTGTTTTTGAAATTTTTGTGTAATTAAAATGTGACCTTATTTTCAACAGTCATGTCAAAGAAACAAGCAAATCAGCTTACTAACTTCTAGGAAATGTAGCCAGAAATATGTGCATGCAGTCCTTCCTATACCAAAGGGATTATCTCGTTTAGCCAATGGGTTTACAATTCACAATTGTTTTTCACGAAGTGGATAGGAGATGGAGAACGTCCAGCATGTATTTGTTTTCTAAAGGCAGTGTGTTGTTATAGCTGCAGTAATGGGCACTCAGCCTTTTGGGCACGGGTTCAGAGGCTGCAACAGGGTCCATACGCTAATGGAGCCTAGCTGGGAAAATCTGTCATTGTTTCAAAAATCTGCCCAGTTTTATGCCCTGCCTGTGTACAAAAAAGCATGAAAGTCTAGAATTTGCTTCCCTGTTTGTTACAGTTTATTGCATTAATGTTATTATTGATATGTATGCATCCAATTTGTGGTTACTATAAACATGACTAAAAACAAAACTGAGTCCAGTATGCAACAGCAGCTGTTAGCTCAACTAATACTCAACCATATCTTACTGAATGTTAAATTTAGGTTGGCTACTAAGATGCAGCTCCCCATCAAGAGCTTCAAATACTACTTTTTCTCTAAATACAACACAATACTGGAGACATTAACTCGTCTGTCTTTTGTCTTTGAAGTGAAGGACTCGCCATGAGTGCAATCAGCTCTGTTTTTACAACCGTTTGACCCTGAAATGATTCAAATGGTGTTTGTCTGTAAAATGCAGGCTGTAAGTAATACAAGCTTAAAAAGCTTGAAAGCTTGTGCCTCTTTAATTTCATGCTGTGCTGTATTTACATGGTACAGTGATGGATGTTTGTGTCAACAGTCTCATGTTGATTAGCTTGTCCCCTAAGCTGATTGTTTTTGCTTTTGTTAGGTGAGCCTGATTGGGCTCTGAAGCTATTACCCAGCATGCCTTTCAGGGCTGCCTTAAATGGAGTGATCTTCCACTTTGATGGCTGGTCCTGCCATCCTTCCCACTAGCTGCTTGTAAGATTCCTGGTCTGTGACAAAACACACTTTAAAGTCAAATTAAATTGGTTCCAAATGATTAGCCTTGCAAAGCTGACACAGACTCACAGTTGTGCCAGCACGGCAAATAGCGCAGTCTGACTGCAACTCTCCCACCCAATGGATTGCCTGTCCCTGCTCAGAAGCCCTCCCAGAAGAAATCAGTTAAGTGGTCCCTAGCTCGCGGCTGCTGGCAGGGTCTCATTTAAGGGGGCAAAAGGGAAGTGGGGGTAGAAGCTCTTAAAAATGAGCTAATGGGGGGGAGGTGAGGGGAGCGGGTATGCGCAGCGGGGGCAAGACCCTTATTGAGTCTGGCATCAACGTTAGGGGGAAATGGGAGAAATGGGAGAAATGGATGGGCGTCTTGTACCTTGGAGCCTACAGAAAGCAGAAAGCAGTGCCAGGAAAATTACAGCTCAGATTTATGCAATGAGAGAAAGTGAACATAAAGCACAGTAGAGACCCAGAGGGCTGAAAGACTGGAGAGTTAGAGGCTGAGACGCTGAAACTATGAGACCCTGGTGCAGGATACTTTATACCTCTGATTTCTGCCTGTTCTCTCTGGTGGGTATAAAAGAGTATAAAACAGTTATGACTAGTGCGGCTGGTACAAAAGAGATTAAAATACATTGCATTTAGTGTTGTCAATTTAAAACAATAATGCAGTGCATTAAAGTATTTCAAAAAGGTGAAAAATATTAACACAATTTATCCGTATATAATTGTGTTATTGTATGTCTGACCTATGCATACATTTTGTACAAAGAAATGTTCCTACCATTATGTTTGGATTATTTGCAGCAAATATTGATAATGAGATCAATTGTGATTAATCTGATGAATTAATTGCCATAATTAATTATAGCTTCATTACATTTTTGGCAAATTAACAGGCCTTACTTCAGCAAATAACCTCAAAAGTTAAAAGATCTTCCAAAAGTTTGAAAAAAAAAACGGAGATGTACATTATGGTTTAGGCAATGTTGTTATTATAGAAAGATGAAAGAAGACAAATACAGATATTGGCAGAAAGAGTATCAGATAGGTAGAGTTAAGAGTAGAGTCATTGATATGGTATGGGTTTGGAGTGTGTTTAGTTGGTAACAAGTGTAGCAGACACCAGACAGACTCTGCTTTACACACTTTTACCCAGGGACTTCCTCCTGTCTCTGACCTCATTGAGTATGATTTACTCCTTTAGCAGCAGGTGTGGCGCTCCCTCTCTCTTTACCATGTTTTATTAATATGAAGTCATCGCTCCATCTGTGGAAAGCTGAGTCTGTTCTCAGAATGCACCTTGATGGACTGGTGATAATGTCACTCAAAACACAAGCAGTGTGAAAGAAGAGGCGATTAAGAAATACCATCAATGTGCAATTATGCATCATGCCACAGGCTTTGCTGAAGATGTGACTGAGCGAGAGAAATGAGAGATCAGGAAGGAGAGGTTTAAGATCAGCAGTGTAACAGTGAAGGATTTGAAAGGACTGTTGCTCTTATAACTGCCAGCGGACAGACGTTGCTGGATATCTGCACAGATATCATGTGCATGAAACCTGATAGATCATCGTCTGCTCGCCATTGATTTAAAAAATGTTTTATATCGCTTAAAATATCTGATGATTGATTTGTAGAAGCATAGAACCAGGATGGTGGTTATACACAGTGTTACAGGTCTGTAACCATCACATACACAAAACATACAAAACATTGTCTTGTGTAGCCAGACTTTAAACTAACAACATAAAGCTTGGTCCATGTTGAAGCTTATTAAAAGATGTTTTACAGATGTGTTTCAGACGTTCAGTAACCACAGATATGTACCCAATAACAGTAATGGTTTATTAATATGGGATTGTTTTCAGTGACTGATTCCTAACCCCTCTCCCAATCTTAACTGTTTGGTTGCATTCTTGGTATTGTGTCTGGCATGCAGGTGCTGCACACACTTCTGTTTGCTCTGAATCACTCTTTTTGCTCTGTACCTCTGCAGCACAGATCTTCAGCAGGCCATCACATGTGTTACAGTAATGACTGTTTTCCCCCAGGTCTGCAGTGCCAATGTGTGCGACAACACTACCATTAAAGGCTGATGCAGCTGCTGGTTCAGCTCTGAGGGCTCAGCTTTAATGTCTGTTTACACCTCATTAGGAAAGGCAGATGAGACAGTCTCAGTAACACACATCAGTGCTCATCTGGGTTCTCATCTTATGTCATAAGGGATTATGTACACGTAACATATATAGGTTACATTCTGAGCCTTCCTGCATTTCTTCCAAACACCTTATTTTTAATAAGGTGAAAATCTAACATTTCAGTACCTGGGTGAGAATGTTTTTTAATCTTTGTTTTTCTTTCTTGATTTTACTTGTTGACTTGGTACATTATTGATGAGTACCGTTTTATGGTAGAACACAGCTTAATAAATAAATAATTTTGAATCGTTGTTTGACAATCACAGTCTGAACTTTCTGGTTTTGATTAGTCAGATTTCAGAGTGATTTATGGCTTTAGGTTTATTCTGGGTTTTAGCCAACAGCAGGGCAGGTTTTAACTGTTTTGATTGATGTTACCAAAAGCTTCCAAATTAAACATCTTCCCAATAAGTGAGCTGCTTGGCATTGGTTGGTGGTTTGTAGTTGGTTTTCTGCTCTATATCTTATATTTATCTATTCTTTATCTTTCCTTGGATAGTATTGAGTATTCAGGCAAATCTCTCACTGATAGCTTGTGTATTCTGTTAAATACTGTGTGTAGTGATTACAAGGTATCTGTTGAGCGTGTACTTCCTGCTTTGTGCTATCTAGCTCAGCCTGTTGTGACGAACATGTTCATTTGGCCCCTGACCCCGTGCAGCACTCTGGGGCCCTGCTTAGAGCCAGACTGATTACATTTGAACACTGATAGCGGGTGATCTCTCTATGCCCCACAAGTGATGGATGGCTCTTCCTGTGGAACAGAGAGAGTCTCTATCGACTGCTGGCTCACTGCCAAGCTGAGCCCAACTGGAGCTTTAGATGTAGGGGCCTGTCCTCTCACTCTGTGAGCACGGCCCCAGACAGTGGCATTCCACTGCGTGGGAACTCCACACAATCTGCCCGGGCCAAGAGGGAGGGAGAGATAGGTGCACAGCTGTCCAGGTCCAATCAGAGTAAGGGCAGTGTTGATTGACAGGTGGCGCAATCAGTCAGAGGTGTTTGTGTGCACTATGACCCCAGTATGTCAAGTATGTTAATGGATGAAAGGTGCTCTGTCAGCTCATGTGATTCTGATGCACTTTGTCTTGGTACATGTATTACAGCCTAATACATCTGTCACATTTTCAGAGTTGACAGTTAGATATGTTCACAGCTGTCAAATTGCTGCAGATGTTTAAAGAATTCCTGTTCTGATTCGTTTGATTTTGTCAATTTTAGCCATAAGCCCTTGATTAATTTATTATTGTATTAATACTATTACTGTATTAAAACTGGGGGACTGTATTAATAATGTCACATTAAAAATTAAAAAAATAATTACAAAAAATAAAACTTCTTTACTACAACATGCAGGTGTCAAACTGTGGCTGGTGGTGTTTTCCTCACAGGATATGGTACAGTAGATGTTTTACACAGTTAAGGCCAAGTATTGACAAAGGCTATGGTGCATTCTTAATTTTTGCAGTTTTGCCAAAGGCAGATGGTGGAAACATTGTTAACACCAGTTAAGGGACGCAGTGAGGGTGGGTAGGTTAGTACTTGTGTATTTGGCAGAATTGTGCGAGACAGGGAGGGACGGCATGGCTTTGCTTGGCTTGGACGGCTGAAGAGCCAGAAACTTATCAAATCAATTTGGGTTTGTTTTGGTAAATAGCAACAGGGATGAGTCAGAGAATAAAGGCGTCTTTAAAAGAAAGACATCTCCATGATGTAAATTTGTCTTTTATTCTCTATTAATTTGTATCCAGATTCTTCAGTTTTTCTGTAGAGAAGAGCAGAGGACTACTGTGCTACTGTGCTCTGGTTTGTTACAATCTGGTGATGAAGAGATTTTCCTTGCCTGACTACATTACATATATTCTTTCATTTTTGTTTTGTTTTCTTCGTTTTTTTGAACATCCAACACATTTCTTATAAAGTCAGTCTACCTGCTCAGCTCCTGTGGAAATATATATACTGTAGACTCAACACTCTCTAAAAATACTCCTCCACACTTTTTTTTGCTTGCCTTAGGTCTGAGAAAGGCAAAATGAATGGACACAGACATAAGTACATATGCACATGCTTATGTACCCTTTTATTTTTTTCCTTTTTGTCTGCACATGCTGTCAACAGATCAAACCGATGGACATACTTTGGCAGCATGTATGTTTATACTTGTGGCTTTTTCAGGTCCCCTGAGTTGTCTTTTTGAGCTGCCCAGAAAAACATCTTTGTGAGAGAGAGAACAGCCGGGTAAACATGTTCCACATACAGACGCGCTTTGAGCGTCTTTAGAGTCGGGGCCTCCAGGACCGGCCCTGGGTGAAAGCTTAAGTAGACCACACGGTTGAAGCAACAGTGCGTAGGCTGAAGGGGAAATGGGCAAATGGTGGGTGAGAGTCTTCAGGGGCCTCTCGCTGCCAGAGCCGCACCACATTGGGCTCTGGGTTTAGATGAAGCTCTTAGACAGTGATGACAGATAGTGGAACTGTTTGTGTTTGGCTGTGTAAAATGGTGTGAATGTGTGTGGGTGAAATGTTAAATGGGAGTAACTGGCTTAGGCATTGGGCATTCATATATGTCACAAATGAGGTGTGCTGTCACATTTGATCTATGGGATTAAATATATTGACTGATTGATTAAACAGACAGCAGTAAAATAATTTTTCTTATCAGTATTTTGTCTTTAATCGTCCCTAAAACTTTATGATTTTACTGAAGGTTTATTTTTTTGTTTTAAGCATAAAGCTCAGTACAGTAAATAATAAAAACCAGCTGCCCCAAAATATATTTCCTTATGAAATCTTAAGTAATTTTGCTTCCTAGGTAAAGTTACTTTGTTTAAAATGATTAAAACAAAACAAAAACAGTGTTTACAACAGGTGCTGTCCAAAAGAACATCAAACAGGTTGTGCAATAGGTCGAATAAATTTTGCAGCTGTAAATGGAAACTTACTAGTCATTATGTTAATGTATACTTTACCCCTGTTTTTCTACTCAGAGACTGAAGGCGGCTCTCGCCCACCATCCAGGGGGCATGTCCAATGGCAACATGAACTCCATGGGTCATATGATGGAGATGATGTCATCACGGCAAGAACAAGGTGGCCATCACCACCTGCACTCTCACCCTCACCAGCACATGCAGGGCCCACCACAAGGATACCCACACCATACCCACCATCACCCCAGTCATCACCATCCACAGAGCCACGGGTCCCACAACTCCCACCCACCCCACCTTCACTCCGCACACGGACACCAGACCTCTCAGCACCCGCCCATGCACTCCGCTGCTTCACAGGTACTGAACCGAATTCAGCTAATTTTGAGGTGCCATTTGGGATATTTTTTGACTGAGCTGATTGAAGTATAGTGTAAGTGATGTGGAGATTGACGAACAGAGTTGAGCTAAATTTAGTTTAGCTTACTTAAGTTTGAGCTAAGTGAAGTCAATTTAAATCAACCTGGAAAATTGTTCCAGTTTCTGAATGGCTGTCTGAGAAAAATACAAATTCTACCTTTTGAGGATAAAATTATGCGTCTACTTAGAATTCTGTGCAGGTTTTGAACGTAGCACTTAGACTCTTTAAATGTATGACTAAAACCATCTCTTTGTGATTCACAAATTCTGCCCTTAATGTATTATTAAGCTGAAGAAGGGGCCCTGTATACATACAAACCATCAAAGCCTCTGCATTTTCCATCGCTCTCCAGAAACCTGTAATGATCTAAAGATGGCAAACACGGGCTAGTGCCAAGCATATGTCAAAGAGGTTTTTTGTGGGTTACGTGCGCTGGTAGTGGCCCTGTTTCTCTGGGTGTCGTAGAGCATTCGTCTGAGTAGATGCATGCAGTGGAAAACTGGGCCCTGACACCTCTTTATGAGGGTGGGGCAGCCTGTAAATCACTGCTGGTTCTCACACCCGCACGTCCATCATGGGTCTGCATGGCCACGTGTACAGGGCACATGTTGTTTTAAAGAAAACTCCCAGACTGGAAGTTGCTGGCTGGAGAGGTCTGAGCGTGGGGTGCACTGATTTGTCCGAGGAGGGAGATAGGTGACAGGTGATTGGCCGGCTGCCAGGTCTGTGCATACGAACACAGTGCCTCATGGGAGAATCTAATGTTGTTGTCCCATTTGTTCCAGTTATCTCCAGCTGCACAGCAAATGCAGCCAACACAGACCCTTCAGTCCCCGCCGCCCAGCGGAGGCCGCCGCAGACGGGTCATGGATGAGGACCCTGATGAGCGCAGGCGAAAGTTTTTGGAGAGGAATCGTGCAGCCGCCACACGCTGCAGGCAAAAGAGGAAAGTGTGGGTTATGTCTCTAGAAAAAAAAGCTGAAGAACTCACTCAGACCAATATGCAGCTCCAGGTAAAAATCTTCTGGTTCTCACACTTCTCCTCAGCTGAAAGCCTGTGTTCTTAAGCGTTAAAATTCACCTCACTCTGGAACACACACTGAGATGTGTTTCACACGGGGCATTATATTTCACTCTGTATTAGCTTACTCTAGACCACAGAAGCTCATAAACACCCTTCATTTGACAGCTGAAGCTACTGTAGATGGAGAGCAGGCGTTACCAGCTGTGTTGAGGGTAGGGTCAATGGGTTATTGAGGTCCACAGAGTAACCAGAGCACAGCCAGCTGCAACTCAACCTGTGGTTTGTAGGCCAGTTAAACCCCACAGCATCACAGAACATCTCAGCCATCTACTTGGACCCTCAGAAGACCATAAAATATACTGTATATATA